>OZ005650.1:349175548-349340548 GCA_963930645.1 Salticus scenicus | reverse complement strand
TATCTCTAAATCGGTTGGACGATCAACGTTGCAAATTGGTATATAAGATTGCTATAACATCTCGTTGTGCACCTCTCTTTTTAGTCTTTCTCTCACTTTCCGTTTTGGAGATATTTATGAAAATTATATTCATAATGGCTAAATATACAAAGCTTTTAGACATTATATATGACCTACCATCATAAAGATTTCAAAATAAGCTAATTAAGGAATATTCAGCCCATAAATAGAGCCTGTAATTATATTTTTATAAAAGTTAATGACATTTACGCGTGTAGAAAGTAATTCTTAAAGACATAAACATGCTCTGGTCGACGAATACACTTTAATAAACATTCAGCACGTAGATAAAGCACTTAATGATATTGGTATAAAAGTTTCAGACATTTTTGAGTGTAGAAAGTAATTCTTAATATATAAGCAGGTTCTAGTCGACGAATGTATTTTATTTTATTTTAGTATTGTTTGTCATTTAAAGAGTTTTCGAACAATTTAGTTCAGAGCTATAAATCAATGAATCTTTCCGGAAAGTTCCAGAATTTTGTTCTTATTATAGCTGGAGCTTCCAAACTTTAGAAACCTTAAACTACAAATTTTCGCCAAATTCTGCCGCCAAGTCAACAGATTCGACAAACAATCGACAAAATCGATTAATATAAAGTTTCGAGCTTACGCAAAGCTCCTAATCAATATAACGATAATTAATCATTTGGTAGACGTTATCCAGCAAACACAGAACTATCATATTGACATCAAAATGATATCTTACGCCAAACGGTGAGGCAAAAAAATAAAAATAGAGTTAGACCGTTCAAAATTGGTACATAAAGGTTTTTGATATCTACAAATCGATTGCGGATATTTTCGAATTTGTAAAGTTATTAAATAGATACATGGAGGTTTTTGATACCTACAAATCGATTTAACAGGGAGAAGCCCCCGCTCATCACTCTTGGAGCGATGTAGAGCGTTTCTAAAGCTCCGGCCTCCAAGAACCCGGAAGCAAACGTCAACGCCCTCGACGCCGCGACGCTCCAATCAGGCGTTGAAACCGCAGAAAAGAGCGCCGCGACGCATGCGCAAAGACGCCGAACACGTTGACGCCCGCGTTCTACAGCCTGGTGCGTATTTAAACTGACTCACAATTCCTACAAATCGATTGCGTATATTTTCGAATTTGTAAAATTATTAGGATAGACGGGAAGGAGAGGTGAAAGGGCAAAAATATATAAATAAGAGTTAGAGCACTGAAAATTAGTGTTGTTAGTTGAGGCCCGATAAATCGATTGCGGATATTTTCGAAAGTACAGAATTATTACGAAGGGCGGGAAGGGATCCGGCGCAAGAGTAAAAATAAAGAAATTCAGATAAAATGTTGGAAATTCGTAAGGTTTAAAAGCCCGAGAGAACGACTGCGAGTATTTTTTAAAGTCTAAAATAATGAGGAGGGGCGGGGACGGTAGGTGAAGGAGCATGCGAGCCTTGCGCGCCTGTATGCGCTGCCGCAGGCAGTGGTGGCCCGAACTGATTATTCCACTGATGGGAGGAAACTCTTTTTTTTTATTTATTTATGTTTTTCCTTTACGAAAATATAGTGATTCGTTAAGAGTGTTGAACATAAATGCGCGCTTGCAGTGCTGCAAAGGGCAGTGGGGACCCGTTGCGGCATTTTTTTTTTTTTTTTTTTTTTTTTCGCATGATAAAAATTGATGTAATTTTGAGAATTGATTAACTTTAGTGATTCATTTAAAAATAGTGACCAGCGAAGCGGGCGTAGCCTGCTAGTATATATATAAATAGATCTATAAAAGCATTTTTTTTTCTTTAAAAAGAAAGGCTTTGATAAATTATTTTGATTTTAGTAAATTATTAGATATAAATTTCTTTTTCTTAAAAAAAAGGCTTTTATAAGTTTTATTTTTATTATTATTCTTTAAATTTGAACAGTCCATAAAAAATATTTCATAAAAGGCATATTTATATATGTGTTTGCATGCAGTATTTCCGATATTTCAGATCATTGCCTCCACCAGAAAATCACTTTCAATTTATTTAAACCACAATTTAGTATTATACAGAGATTTCTTGTGAATAATGCTACGGAGTGTTTGCAGTTCTTTTGTTACACACTACGTCTTCACTACTGAAAAAGAGGAATATTACATCAGAGGACAAACAAGCTTAGAAACAATCCATTAACCCCTCCCCCCCCCTCCAATGTGACTTATGATTTTAAATCAAAAATTATTGTTGGTCAGTGCAATATAAAGTAGGGTAGATTATAAAATTTGCACCCCCCCCCCTTTCAAGATTAGATATGACCCTAGAAAAAGTTTCAGCTGTCGCTATGAGAACAAATGAAACACAGTACAAGAAAGTGGGGTGTAGTGTTAGAGTGTTTGATTTATGTGTGGGAGATACTGAGATGAGTCTCAGCAAGGTATTCTTTTTTAATTTGAACTAAAAATTATTTACATTTTAATTAAATTATTAATTTAAAAAATATATTTAATACATTACAGATTTTTTCAGCAAAAACAATGCTATATATATATATTTAAGTTTTTAACAAGAAAAAATTCGTTAATTTTTTAAGAAAATAAATGAATAATTTAAGGGAAAATACTTTTATATTACATTTAGATAAAATTTCATTACTGATTTGTTTTAATGTTTTATGCAAATTTTTTATTGAATCGCAAATAAGTTTTGATTGTCTACTCTTAATCAATTCTTATTCATACTACTTATACTTAAAAAATTCTGAATCATAACAGCTGTTGCTAAACTGTCTGACATCACATTTAACGTCTATTTCAATTATTTTACAATTGTCAAATTTTGTGTTTTTTGGGAGAACTGACAGTAAAATTGTGCACTAGGGTTAAGCACAAATTTTCTCAAGATGATGTCACTAATTTATAGCTATTTTACATTGCAAAAATTTTCAAAATAAAGCAATCTATTCAATGCACTTACTCAGCAGTTTTTTTTTTTTTTTTTTTTTTTTTTAAAGTTTTAATTGCATTATTCACAATAAAAATTTTGACATTATCCTTGAAGTTTTGTTTCCCACATGGCAAAGAGGTTCTGCTCTTGAAGTTGGTAGACTAGAAATACTCGATCTGATTTAAATCTGTGTTTAACAACTTTGCTGTAAGTTTTCTGTTTTTTTTTTTTTTTTTTTTTTTTTCTCTGAAATTCGATTAAATACAGGATAAAACCATTTAAAAAGACCCCCACTTTTCCAAATCCTATGACCTTTGTGTAGTCAACCAACTTTAATACTTTATTACATTGTTTATCTAAACCATTGTATAAAGCACAGCACTATTGAAGCCCTAAGTCTACCATGAGATGTAGATGCTGAATCAAGTCACTGCATGCCAGTCACATCTATGCCTAGCACGCTTGCCAGACAGTTTGCTATAAGAGATACTTACCATGAATTCCTTTGTATTCTGGTTTTCTTGTCCCCTCACAGAAGAAACATTGAATTTTTCTTCGGCAGGAGTTTCCAAAAACAATTTAAAGTTAGCAATTAAATTTTTTCATTTTCTTCATTTTTTTTTTTTTTTTTTTTTTTTTTTTTTTTTGTAATTTTCTTCCTTTAACATTTGTACAAAAAGATCATGTTTCTGAGCTTGATTTTTACACGAAATAAGTTTTTTTGAAATGCAATTCGCATGTTCTGGCTCCTAATTTGCAACACCAGATACATTGGTTTTACAGAGAATTATTTAATAATTTTTTGTTCCAAATTCTTACATTATGAAAAAAAAAAAAAAAAAAAAAGGATAAAATAAATATGTGATGCTACAAATTTATAAGAATTTTCAGGCAAAAACTTTTTTTTTCTTCCTGTCCTTACCTCGTGAAGAGATTGGGGAAGAGGGTTGTTTATTTGTGAAAGAGCAAATTAGGATCTAGTGAAGTGTATTTTTATTTCATGTGGAAATGACAATATTTATTTTAGTAAATTTATGAATATTTCTTATGAAAATAAATTTGTTAGCCATATTTGAAAGATAACAATTGCTACTAGTGCAACCGATATAATTTTTTGAATTATTAAATCTTATAAATGAACAGGAAAAAAAATAATATAAAAAAAAGATTTTTAAAAAGAAAACTTTTTTATCAGTGTCCTAAAAAGTAGTAAATAAGGCAAAATTTTCTGTACTCAAACCAATGAAAAGGTAAAAAGCATTCATGATGATAAAGTGTGTTATTATATAGTAGAATGTAGTCATCAATAAATGCTTTTTACCTTTTAATTGGTTTGAGTACAGAAAATTTTGCCTTTTTTACTACTTTTTAGGACGCCGATTAAAAAAGCATTTTTTTTTTTTTATATTATTATTTTTTATTTGTAACTTAAAAGCTAGTTACTCATATTCATAGGGATGACCCTCAAGTCAAATTATAGCAGAAAAGTGGTTCGATGACACACAGGCAGAATGAAAAACAACATGGCTGAATATAAGGCAAAATTTTCTGTACTCAAGCAAATAAAAAGATAAAAAGCATTCATTGATGACAAAGTGTGTTATAGGATCTAGTCATTAATGAATGCTTTTTATCTGTTAATTGGTTTGAGTACAGAAAATTTTGCCTTATTTACTACATTTTAGGATGCCGATAAAAAAGCATTCTTTTTAATTAGCAATAAACAATTTAGAATTATACAAAAAACATTTTTAAACACTCGCCCCCGAGTGGGTTCGAACTCACGACCTTTGGATTCATAGCCCAGCGCTTTTGCCTCACAATCACGGCGTTCACAGGTGAAACCACTTTCGTTAAATTTCTGCTTCCTTAGGCTCAAAATATACCAGAAAAATGGCTCGATGACAGACAACCCGGCTGAATAAAAAAGCATTCTAAAAAGCCCATATTGTACTGTGGCCTGAAAAGGTCCCCATATTAGAAATACTATATTGCGATGAAGTACAACAGTTAATTTACAGGTCTACAACTTAAAACACACTTATTTTTGTAAAATCAACCATGATATATAATGTACTTACCAAATTTGAACTCAATATACTGCAGTATTTAAGATATAATCTATTCTATATATTAATTTGAAACATGTTTTTGTCTGTCTCCACTATATTGAGAGAACTGCTTGGTGTAAAAATTTGGTTGAGGTTTCTAAAAAAAGGTCTTGGTCTGTAGATGTGCTATGAGAAGAGAAAAATAAAAAAAGTCGAACGGTCCCCCCCCCCCCCCCCTCGGGGAGAAACCGTTTCTCCCCCGGGGGAAACGGGTGGGAAACCGTTTTCCACCCGTTTGGGAAACGAGTTAAAAACACGTTTACGAGCTTAAGCTTCAAATTACTTCACGGTGAAGAAATTGTACATATGGGGACTAGAGTCGAATACTAAACAATCACTTTCTGTTGCATACAGTATAGTGCGACCCCTGGTGGTGAAAAATAGAACTAGGTGATTTTGCTGCAGACCCTCTCATGTTACATCTTATTTTAAAGGTCTTGGTATTTCCTGACCGTTGGTGATGTTCGTACAGAACACACTGCGCCCCCTGGCGGTGGAAAGTGCAACTAAAGGATTTTGCAGCTGACACCACCACGTGACACCTTATTTAAAAGTCTTGGAAATTCAAGGCGGTTGTTGATAAAGGTCTTGAAATTTCATGTTGATTGGGGATGTTTGTATATAATATAGGGCGCCCCCTGGTGGTGAAAAGTGGAACTAAGTGATTTTGTAGTGGGCCCTATCATGTTACATCTTATTTTAAAGGTCTTGGTATTTCCTGACCGTTGGTGATGTTCGTACAGAACACACTGCGCCCCCTGGCGGTGGAAAGTGCAACTAAAGGATTTTGCAGCTGACACCACCATGTGACACCTTATTTAAAAGGTCTTGGAAATTCAAGGCAGTTGTTGATAAAGGTCTTGAAATTTCATGTTGATTGGGGATGTTTGTATGTAATATAGGGCGCTCCCTGGTGGTGAAAAGTGGAACTAAGTGATTTTGTAGTGGGCCCTATCATATTGCACCTTATTTTAAAGGCCTTGGTATTTCTTGACCGTTGGTGATGTTCCTATAGAACACACTGTGCCCCCTGGTGGTGGAAAGTGCAACTACAGGATTTTGCAGTTGACACCACCATGTGACACCTTATTTGAAAGGTCTTGGAAATACAAGGCGATTGGTGATGTTCGTATACAACATACTGCGCTCCCTGGTGGAGGAAAGTAGATTTTGCAGCGCCTGCGTAGCAAACCTGCTATACGGTGCCGCAGCCACAGGCCGCGGTAACACGAGCCAGAGGTTCGTTCGGTTCAAGGTTAATTTTTGAGAATTTTTTCATGGTATTAGCGGCTTGTATATACGTGCCGCAAGCACTGGGTCACGAACCCGAGTTCCGTTCTGTTTAAGTTTTTTTTTTTTTTTTTTTTTTTTTTTTTTTTTTACAAATGATTATTTTTTTCGTGATGTTTTCATTTTAAAACAGAAATGCAAACAAAATCGAGTTAAAGGTATAAAATAATACAAATTTAAGGTTCATTTAAGGTATCATGGGCCCGGGCAACGCCGGACGGGTCAGCTAACATATAGTCTTAGTATTAAACGAAATAGAAAATAAAAGATAGCATCTGTTTATTTGAAGTCTGTTTGACGTCACATTGACAATACTTTGTAGAAAGTGATGTCATATACAATATTTCTATTTATAAGCATTTTTCCGACTGCCTATTTTAAGTGAAATGTCGTAAATTATATTAGATGTTTTATCATGAAACACATTTAAATAATGATGCGACGGTTTTTGAAACATTACGGTCAATAAAGTGATCGTCGAATTCGACGGGTTCCAGCTAGTCTATATATTAATTTGAAACATGTTTTTGTCTGTCTCCACTATATTGAGAGAACTATTTGGTGTAAAAATTTGGTTGAGGTCTCTAAAAAAAGGTCTCGGTCTGTAGATGTGGTATGAAAAGAGAAAAATAAAAAAAAGTCGAACGGGGGGAAACGTGTCAAAAACACGTTTACGAGCTTAACTAAGCATCAAATTACTTCACGGTGAAGAAATTGTACACATGGGGACTAGAGTCGAATACTAAAAAATCGCTTTCTGCGAATTTGGAATTTTCGATTTTAAAGGGGGAAAAAGGGGGAAAGTAGATTTGGAGGGGGAGGAAAGGGGGAAATTAGTTTGAGAGGGAAATCCGTTCTAGACCCACACATGTAGCACATCATTTTAAAGGTCTTGAAATTTCATGTCGATTGGGGATGTTTGTATACAATATAGTGCGACCCCTGGTGGTGAAAAATGGATCTAGGTGATTTTGCGGTAGACCCTATCATGTTACATCTTATTTTACAGGTCTCGGTATTTCCTGACCGTTGGTGATGTTCGTACAGAACACACTGCGCCCCCTGGCGGTGGAAAGTGCAACTAAATGATTTTACAGTTGACACCACCGCTCGACACCTTATTTAAAAGGTCTTGGAAATCCAAGGAGATTGGTGATAGAGGTCTTCAAATTTCATGTTAATTGGGGATGTTTGTATACAATATAGTGCGCCCCCTGGTGGTGAAAAATGGAACAAGGTGATTTTGTAGTAGACCCTATCATGTCATATCTTATTTTAAAGGTCTTGGTATTTCCTGACCGTTGGTGATGTTCGTACAGAACACATTGCGCCCCAGGCGGTGGAAAGTGCAACTAAAGGATTTTCCAGTTGACACCACCATGTGACACCTTATTTGAAAGGTCTTGGAAATCCAAGGCGATTGGTGATAGAGGTCTTGAAATTTCATGTTGATTGGGGATGTTCGTATACAATATACTGCAACCCTGGTAGTTAAAAATTGAGCTAGGTGATTTTGCAGGTGACCCTATCATGTTACACCTTATTTTATAGGTCTTGGTATTTCCTTACCGTTGGTGTTGTTCGTATAGAACACGCTGTGCCCCCTGGCGGTGGAAAGTGCAACTAAAGGATTTTGCAGTTCACACCACCAGTGACACCTTATTTAAAAAGTGTTGGAAATTCAAGGCGATTGGTGATGTTCGTGTACAACATACTACTTCCCCTGGTGGTGGAAAGTGGATTTTGCAACGCGTGCGTAGCATGCATGCCTGCTATACAGTGCAGCTGCCACAGGCAGATGTAACACGAGTCAGAGGTTCGCTCGGTTCAAGGTTCATTTTTGAGAATTTTTTCATGTTATTAGCGGCCTGTATATACGCTGCCGCAGGCACCGGGTCACGAGCAGTTCCGTTCTGTTTGAGGGTTTTTTTTTTTTTTTTTTTTGTTACAGATGATTTTTTTTTTTTTTTTTTTTTTTGCGATGCTTTCATTTAAAAATAGAAATTCAAACAAAATCGAGTTAAAGATATAAAACCATACAAATTTAAGGTTCATTTAATGTTATTATCATGGGCCCGGGCATTGCCGGGCGGATTCGTTTGGTTCCAGGTTAATTTTTTGGAATTTTTTTATGTTATTAGCGGCCCGCGTATGCGCTGCCACAAGCACCGGGTCACAAGGCAGAGTTTCGTTCGGTTCGAGGTATTTTTTTTTTTTTTTTTTTTTTTTTGTTACAGCTGATTAATTTTTTCGTGATGCTTTCATTTAAAAACAGAAATTCAAACTAAATCGAGTTAAAGGTATAAAATCATAAAAATTTATGGTTCATTTAAGGTATGGGCCCGGGCAACACCGGGTGGGTTCGTTCGGTTCCAGGTTAATTTTTGGGAATATTTTTATGTTATTAACGGCTGGCGTATGCGCTGCCGAAGGCACCAGGGACACAAGGCAGAGTTTCGTGCGATTCGAGGTCATTTTTTTTGTTACAGCTGATTATTTTTTCACGATGCTTTTATTTAAAAATAGAAATTCAAACAAAATCGAGTTAAAGATATAAAACCATACAAATTTAAGGTTCATTTAAGGTTTTAACCATGGGCCCGGGAAACGCTGGACGGGTCAGCTAATATGTAGTCTTAGTATTAAACGAAATAGAAAATGAAAGACAGGAACTGTTTATTTGGAGTCAGTTTGACGTCACATTGACTGCACTTTGTTGAAAGTGATGTCATATATAGTACAGTGAAACGTGAATAATTCGAACTTGTTTAATTCGAATATTTTACACTGTCGCTTGAATTTTGTATTAAAATAATGTTAAAAAATCGTGGATAATTGGAATTCTATTTTGGATAATTCGAATTTTTCTTACGATTACTTTAAAAATATTACAGTAAAATTTGTTCGCGAGATTTTACTCATCTGAAGTGCATTATCAATTTTTATAGTCTTTCAAAAGAAGGATAAGGAAATACAATAGAAGCTCCTAGCTAGTGTACCAGAAGATATGGTGAATATACACGAACTTCCAGGTTTTTGTGAATTGAAAGTCATGTGTAATGTAGAAGATTTTATTTTTGTATCAGGTCATATGCTATGACACAAAGATTCTACTTTAAAAATAAATAAAAAAATATTTGACTATTTTTTAAAAAGTGTTGAATAATTAAGCTCGTAAAAAATATTTGACTATTTTTTAAAAAGTGTTGAATAATTAAGCTCGTAAAAAATATTGATTTAATGGGGGGGGGGTTGAAAGGGGTAATGTAGCAGTATTCTTAGATATAAAGTTTATGTGTTACATCTCTGATCGTAGAGTTTTAATTTTTTAATTTATAAATTTTTTTGATAAAATAATATATGTAATTCGAATTTTTTTCTCGTCCCTTCAACTTCGAATTATCCAAGTTCTACTGTATTTCTATTTATAAGCATTTTTCTGACTTTCTTTTTTTTAAGTGAAATGTCGTAAATTATATTAGATGTTTTAACTTGAAATACATTTAAATAATGATTCGACGTTTTTTGAAGCATTACGGTCAATAAAATGATCGTCGAATTCGACGGGTTCCAGCTAGTACAGCCTTTATTTATATAACTCTTTATTTGTAAAACTAAAAGAATTCTACAAAATTTCATTATGATAAAGAATCAGTTAAAGGACACAGAATTAAAAAAAAAAATATTTCCATAGTATTTATTTTATTTTTTATTTTTTAAATCTCACAAAATAAATACATTCACATAATTTAAAATTTTGCTACGTTCAGTCATGTTCTCTGCCAATAGCACTTTGTCCATATTTGTAGGTGAAGAAGAAACCCTAGAGAAATATTAAGAAAACTATAAATAATTAGTACATTCAATATAAAATAGGAACAAAAAAATTCAGCTTTCATTTTTCAGAAGGGGAAAAAAAATGAAATATAAAACACAAATAAGATTTTCTTTCCTACTGTTTTTCCAACCAGTGTTCAGAAAAAAAAAAAAAAAAAAAAAAAAAAAAAAAAAAAAAAAACACCCTTCACGCCAACATCACATTGTCTCCCAAGAGGTTGTACGAAGCACCATGCCATTGCAGTGTTAACTCCACTGAGCTTCACTGTAACATTACAGCTGTGTTGGCGGTCAGCCGTGTGCTAGACGAATTACGTCTTGACGAATGCCTCTGGGGCAAAAACAAAAAAGTAGTCCTATTGACTATGCGTTTGACATTATGAATTCTCGATTGTTATCGTTTATTATTTCATTATTCGCCAATGTATTGTTAATAAATAAAGTGAATTTGCGACTTTAAGTAGCAGAACATTTTAATATGCATTTAGTTTAATGGTTACTGGAAATATATTTTATATAACTTGCTTATAAATGGAATTGCTTATATTCCACTGAGCCCCATTGTAACAATTTGTAGCTCAGTGTTGTATTCGCAGAATCTTTTTAAATTCATGCTATCAGTTTGAGTTCCAAACTACTTTACCAACCCAATTATTTTTAGTTTAAATCAACCGTATTTTTCTTTTCTTCATATATTACAGAAATTATTTAATATCTCGCATTCATTGTTAAAATAAAAGTGGTTGTTTTATTTATTATTTTGAGGGAGGTGGTCATTTAAAGGATTGGTTATTTACTTTTATAACATTATAATAAATAATAAAAAAAATTCCTTAAACGTTAGATTTTTAAGATCATAATCTTTAAACAACAGAACATTTTAATCTGCATTTATTTGATATTTACTTCAGATATTTTTATATAATTTCC
The DNA here is from genome assembly GCA_963930645.1 of Salticus scenicus. Classification (NCBI taxonomy): domain Eukaryota; kingdom Metazoa; phylum Arthropoda; class Arachnida; order Araneae; family Salticidae; genus Salticus; species Salticus scenicus. Next base: position 349,329,431 of record OZ005650.1, on the reverse strand, counting down.
TTATAGATGGAACTGCTTATATTTCACTCAGTACCGTTAAGCACAGTGCTGTATTAGCAGAATCTTTTTAAATTCAAGTGATCATTTTAAGTTCCCAACTACTTTTTCAACTCAATTATTATTTTATCTTACCTGTAAAATTGAGAACGTATTGTTTTGGGGTCAAATTTTCAAAAGTGAGTTTTTGTTCTATTTACACGTTTTGGGGTCCCATGAATCCAAAAATATCGTATTTTTTCACAATTTCAATACTTCCCTTACATAATGTATGCTTGGAAAGTAAAAAATAACAAGAAAATTATTTTAGAGAGGTAGATAATTTGAATTTATAAAAACTATAAAATGTAAAAGCACAAATTTAAAAGAGTAATACAATCCAAATGACTAATATTTTTTCCTAGGATTTAAGTTGCAAAAAAATCCGATTGAAAATAAGTTTTATTTTCTTTCTTTTCTTCCAGAGTTTTAATTGCTGTATGCGATAGTGAGAAAAAATAGATTTTTATGTACTTTGCTTTAAATAAGTAAAATGAGACATGTATTCTCCCTAAATTCATTAAAAATCTTTCAACGGAAAATATTGTAGCAAATTCTACCCCTCTCATTTTTCAAAAACTATGTAAATGACTTCTTTACCCTTACAATATTTTTTTAGACAGAAACAAAGATGATTTTGTGTAAAATTTTCTTATCACTTTATTTTATCTACAATTAAAGAGATTTTCATTGTGTCCTGTAAAAAAGCTACATATGCTAAACTACTAAAATCTAAACAGTGTGTGCAACAGTGAATTATAATAATTATATAAATTTTCAGCTCAATTGGTAGAGACTTTTGTACCCTATCGCACTTTAAATAATTTGAGCCCTTGTAAAAACATCATAAGTGCTAGATTCTCCAAAATTCATACAATTCGTGTGAAAGAGATATGTAACATGCATATAAATTTTCAGCTCAATCATATAAGGCATTTAGACGCTATCACACTTTAACAAATTTAGGCCCATAGACCATAATGTTAAAGAATTTTTTTTTTCGTGTGTCCGTGTAAAAAAAAAAAAAAAGTGCTAGATTGATCAAAATCAATAGGCTTCATGCTATAGTAACAGACTTATAATGTATGTACCAACTTTCAGTTCATTTGAACAAAGCATTTAGACGCTATCGTGTTCACTCACATACATCATCGTGAGAATATTAAAGATGAGTTCAGATGACCTGGAAACATGTTGAAACACCAAAATCTCAAATTTTGATTTTTAACATTATTACAGTACTTTAGTAAGGAGAGTATTGTAATCATGTCAAAAATACACAGTGTTCAGAAAGTAAGAATTAAATTAATAGATGGAAAAAACTTGGCGTTTACGAAACATCGATTTTTTCACAAAATATTTTATAACTCAAAATCTTTTAGAGATAAATCTTTTTTTTTTTTTTTTTTTTTTTTTTTTTTTGTTATAGATCTTGGTTAGTCAATTCACATCTCAAAAGATTGAAAGATATTTTCAAAAACTGAATGAGTTATAATTTTTTTTATTTTATGCATAAAACCATTGCACACCGTGAATTCTAATAATGATTATATTATTTTTAATGCATCATTCGAAAAATATTTTAAAGTACATTTATATTATCAAAAGTAGAATTCGAGATTTCACCTGATTTACATGTTTTGAGGTGTCCTGAATCGGTTTGCGTTTGTATTTCAGCTACTAATTAAAATAATTTCATGAGTAATACATCATTTGAAAGCTTTGTTGATATGGAATTGAACAGCAGATTACAGAAATTTCTACCGCCAGATGGCGCAGTAATATTTTAAAATTTAAATATTTCAAATTCTAATTATGATTAAATTATTTTTAATACATGATTCAAAAGATATTTTAAAGTACTTTTATATTATCAAAAGTGGAATTCGAGATTTCACCTGATTTACACGTTTTAAGGTGTCCTGATTAGGTTTTCTTTTGTATCCCAGCTACTAATTAAAATAATTTCAAAAGTAATACATCATTTGAAAGCTTTGTTGATTTGGAATCGAGCAGTAGATTACAGAAATTTCTACCGCCAGATGGCGCTGGAATTGGAATATTTTAAAATTTCAATTTTTCAAATTCTAATTATGATTAAATTATTTTTAATACATCATTCGAAAGATATTTTAAAGTGTTTTTATATTATCGAAAGTGAAATTCGAGATTTCACCTGATTTACATGTTTTAACGTGTCCTGATTAGGTTTTCTTTTTTTATCTCAGCTACTAATTAAAATAATTTCATAAGTAATAAATCATTTGAAAGTTTTGTTGATTTGAAAAAATTTGGTCTAGTATAGACAGAATTCTTAGGCGATTCAGGGACAGAAAACATGCTTTTTATAGATTTAAATATGACAAAACCTTGCCATCTTATAACCTCATATTTAACCTCATATTCATTTAAAATCAAAATTTAAAAAATTTAATTTTAAAATTTCTAAAGTTTTTTTATGATTTAAGTTATAAAGAAATTAAAAAAATTAAATAATTGTACTTTAAATATTCTAATTCTTTTCATCTGCCCTTTACATTAAAAAATTGGATTTTAATAATTATTTCATATTGCTTTATTAAACATTTCACAGTCAAGATATTTTCATAAAGCATTTTTAATTATTGTCCCTCTGCATTACATTATAGTGTAGCACCGTTAAAGTTTTCAGAATTTTTTTAAAATTTGATTTTTATTTATTACCACATTTTTATTAACTCACTTTCTTGTATGTTTGACCAGTACAAATCTTGCAAACAATTTTTAACTAACTTCCTGACTAGCTAGACATTTGAAACTTTTAGAATAGCTCAGAACACGATGACAATGCATTCTTTTAATATTTTTATTCAATTAATAAATGTTTGAAAATTTCTTATAATTGCTCTTTTTATTATCATTTGATCATTTTCTTTCAAGTTGAAGGGATAACTCACGAATTTTTTTTTTTTAAGTATATTTATTAATACATAGAATTGTCAAGTTTATATGATTCTACAGAAAATTTAAAACCATGGTACATAAAAAGTTCTTTTAATCTTGTAATTATTTATATTTTACATTCCTCGAGTCCTACAGTTTTCTTTATATTGACAAACAACTCTGTTTGTTCTTGCTTTTATTTTTTCAATATATATATATATATTTATTTATTTAATTCTGTTTTAATAAGATAATTATACTTTTTTTTTTTTTTTTTTTTTTTTTTTAATGGGGAATTTTTTAGGATTTTTTTTCTATAGAGCAGTTTGAGCCTCTCCAATATTTCTGAAAATTCTTTGTACATGTTCTAATAATGCATATAATATTTGTTTTATATTTATATGTTTATTGTAAGTTAGACAAAAGTACAGTTTCAAACAACGATTTGGAAAAACCCACTTGGGCTTTTTCAAGTAAGTTTTATAGAAAAAACCCACCCGGGTTTTTTCGAGTCGTGCAAAATTTAGCCAACCTTGAGCCCTGTATATTGCATGGAAACCCTTTCAAACATATCACAAGAAGAAATGAAAAATGTAAAATATCTCTGGAAACGAAATTTTGATCCAATATTATTTTGGTATCATTATTTAATAAGTTCCTTTTGTGAAATTAAAACATTAAACAAAATTCAGGAAAAACAATGAAAGCAATAAAATAATCAGTACTCTTCAGGGGCAATAGTCTAATTATTGTATTAAAATATAAGGATACATTTTATTTATTCTATAACTTACATAGAAGTAAAATTGTTCAATACTTCTCACTCATATGTTTTCTGATTCCCCCCCCCCTCCCCATTTTTCACACAAACAATCAGTTATCAAACTGGCGATCGTTTATAGAATTACCCAAAGTATTTGGATGCATTGGGACTATATTTCGAAATTGCTGGAAGTGTATTTCATTTGGTATTAGGTGTTTTTCATATAAAAAAAATCTGGAGTGACTCCACTCGACTTTCTGAACATTGAGTAATTAACAGTTTTGTAGATAAATTAAAGAAAGAGCAGTTGTTAAGCAAACAAAAGAGAGAAAACCATAATAGAGTGTTTGAGTATTTTTCTCCATCTATTACACGATGTTTTATTTAACGCTACTGAACTTTGAGCCCATAGATCATAATGATAAAGAATTTTTCGTTGTGTCCCTGTAAAAACCTATAAATGCTAAATTCACCAAAATGCTTATAGTTAGTGCAACAGTGATTTATAATACTCATATAAATTTTCAGCTCAATTCAATAAGGCGTTTAGATGCTATCGTACTTTTAAAAATTTAGTCCCATAGGCCATAATGATAAAGAATTTTTCTTTGTGTCCCTGTAAAAAAACTGTAAGTGCTAGATTCACCAAAGTCTATACAGTTAGTTCAACTGTGATCTATAACATGTGTACAAATTTTTTGCTCAGATTAATAAGGCGTTTAGGCGCTATCACACTTTTAAAAATTTGGTTCCATAGGCATAATGATAAAGAATTTTTCTTTGTGTCCCTGTAAAAAAACTATAAGTGCTAGATTCTCCAAAATCTATACAGATTGAGTATTTGTGACCTATAATATGTGTATAAATTTTTTGCTCAATTGAATAAGGCGTTTAGATGCTATCGCACTTTTAAGATTTTGCTCCCATAGGCCATAATGATAAAGAATTTTTCTTTGTGTTCCTGTAAAAAAACTATAAGTGCTAGATTCACCAAAATCTATAGGGTTCGTACTATGGTGACTTACAATATGCGTACCAACTTTCAGGTTAATTGAACAAAGCGTTTAGACGCTAGCGTGTTCACTCACAGACATACACACATACACACACACACACACATACATACATCATAGTAAAAATAGTGAAAACGGACTCAGGGGACCTCAAAACGTATAGAAACATCAAAATCTCGAATTCGGATTTTTGACATGATTACAATACTTTCCTCACTATAGTGTTCGGAAAGTAATAAATTTAAGTGATAAATTAACTATCCCCCGAGTTATCTCGGGATGGTCGGTGAAGTGGTTAAATAAAATTCTGATAGCATAGTTTTAAAGTTAAAGGGGAAAAAAAATACTTATTAGAATTTTACAGGGAGGGGGGGTTTGCCCTATTGTACCGACGCCCATGATTTCAATAAGAATAAAAAAAAAAAAAAACTGTTCATATTATCAGTAGCTCAGAAATTAATCTTCATTTTGACAGGGATTGTGGAAACCGTTCATGTTAAAATTAATTCACGAAAAATGCTCAATGCTCCAAGGGTATATAAGTATATATCGAGCCGGTGCAGGTTTAGAAACTTAATTTTTGTATATTTTGATAAATTTATATGAAATTTTAGTACAACAAAAACTTTTAAAGATATTGAAAACAGAAAAATAACAGTAATAAAAGTTTATGCATGAATATTGAAACTATTGTGATTAAATTTTAAAATTTCATGAAAAATGCTCAGTGTTCCAAGGATGCATAATAAGTATATCTAGTTGATGGATTTTTACAAACTTAATTTCCTTGTTTTTTGATAATGTTAAATAGGAAATTTTGGTAAAATGCAATCACTATGACATATTGATAACAAAAAATAATAATTAAATAAATAGATAATAATAATAAATAAAATAAGTAAAGTAACAGTGATAAAAGATCATGCATGAAAATTTCATATAAATTTATCTAAAAATAAGAAAATTAAGTTTTAAAACATCCATCAGCTCAACTTACTTATTATATACCTACCCTTGGAGCGTCATTTTTATCATAATCATCACTAATGTTTTCATAAATTCTTATACAATAAGTCTTACCTGCCCAATAATAAAGTTAATGATATAATACAATTTATTCATAAAATTAATTTAATAAACAACAGAGTGATTTCAAAAAATATTTTCACAGCTTCAATCTGTTTAATATTACTAGCAGGCTTCGCTGGTCAATACATTTAAATGAATAAAAAAAAAAAAAAAAAAAAAAAAAATCAATATTTTTTATACCGTTCTACAAATTAAAACTAAAAAGAAAATACATTGAAATTGCATAAAAACTACACTTCAGGCACTCGATGACTTCGGCAGTGACTTCTTAACCACAACGTCTTGGTACTGGATAATTTAATTTAATTTATAGAAATGTCAATAATACTTGAAAAACTGCATTAGTCATTTTCTTTTTGATAATAAACAGAACGAAAAATGCATAGGATATTTTATATGGAGATAATTTGTAGAAATAGAAAAATTTAAAAGACGCTTTACCTTTTTTTCCCACTGGCATTACAAAAATATTTAAAATAAAATTGAGAAAATATGTGTAAAAATATTGAAAGAGCTTGGAACTTTTGGCGGAATTTGAAATTTGGCACTGAAGTAGCTCAGACGTTTCTCACCAAATGTTTACTTATACATTTGCGATACCCATATCAACTCATCGCCGAAATGACAAACTATTAAATTAGATATTAACTAATATTTATTTTCATATTTTAATTAAAAGAAAACTTTGCAACGTAATATCTTCAATAACTTGATGCATATAATGTTCACACAAAAAATGAACAATTTCTAGAGCTCTTTTAAAAAGTATAACATCTATGCAGTATCTTTTTTAAAAATACATCAGTTTTTACTAAAAAAAAAATGGCCAACTTTCATCACCAAAATAGTTAAATTTAGACCAATCAAAAATAGGAGTCGTCAACCTAGATGTGCTCCTGGCAAACTCTTTGCTTTATTTATATAGATTGTTCGTTATACAAGGTCTGAGAGATAATGTAAAAATTGTAAAATAAAATAGCATAAGATTTTAGTAATGAAGAAAGTTAGTATAAAAAAAAGACAAACTTACCAGAATCATGCCAATGTCACGCCTTGTTAATGAAATTTACTTCACAGCATTTAAGATTTGGAAAAAAAAAAAAAAATGTGGTAAACAAACATGAAAGATCCTGGTGCATTTTTACAAGATTTAAAATTTCCCTCATAACATAAAAAAGTTTATTTATGACTAGCAAATAGATTGCTGTAATTCCTCTTTGGCTTAAAATGTTACAATATTGCGATGTAATAACAATAAATAATTTTAAGCTTATCCCCGAGTAGCCAGTTTTGACACTGATCAAACACACTATATATATCTAATACTAAACATATAAAATTGAAAACTCACTTCATAATATATTGTGCATTTTAGACAAATTCTCTCATTATCTTGTTAATGTTTTCTATACCATCATCTGTTATCAACATTGATGAACATTGTCAAACTCAATTTTAATTGAGAAAGTATAAATGAATAGTTTATGTTCATCCATTTAAATGAACAATCTTATTTTCATACTTAATTCTTATTTATCACTGTAATTCAAAATACAATATTTTCTGATTTTTTTCTTATTTTAAATTTTATAATTGAACATTGTTTATTATATTCGCTGCAAAATATTCAATGCGGATATGAATAACTCACAACATTTATAAAAGATAACGATATCTACAATCATTATATTTACTACTTCTGCAAACGAGTTAAAATAGTAGGTATAAATAACTCGCAATTCCTTTCTCCTAAGATTTTGGAGCTTTTGGCTTTTATTGTTTATGAGATATGAAAAATAAGTTTCTCACAGAATTAATATGCAACACTGGCTTGGAAAATAGTCTAGTAACTAAGCCTAACACTATGAACATTTTCCCTTCTATATTATTTAAACTTAGCACCGGAGGATATCACAAAGTTTATAATTACAATTATATTCTCCAATTTATATTAAAATTAGTGAGTACTTTGACTTTTTAAAAATTAAAATGCATTTATCATACAGATTAAGCCTAAACGTGCGAATCATAACATAACAAATTTCCGAAGAAACATTCTTAACTGAAGTAAGTATGAAACACCAAACATATTTATAATTTTATAAAAAGTCAATACAGTATTATCTTTTAATTTTTTTGAGAAGTATGATAGCATGTAATAAGAAAATTCCTTACCTAAATGAATTAGCAACCGATTAAAATATATGAAAATATCTAAAACAAGATCACCACTACACACTACACGAGCTTCGCTTCTAGCTTGGCTTGTAAACAAACAATGTGGTTGGTTCAGTTAGGGGTTACGGCTAGCAAAGCAGTGTCTGATGTTCATTCGATAACATTTCGATACTTCAAAAACGGATGACAAAAAATTAACATGTTTCTGATATCAGATCAATATCATATTTCGGACAGGTTAGTGTGGTGTCGTGCTTTAGCTATCGTTTCGATAACAAATATTTATACAGAAATTGAAGGTTATACGACTTAAGGCCTTATTCACCAACTCTTAACACTCGGATTAAACCTCGGATCAGTGGTAATCGCTCGATCATACAAAAATCGGTATTCTCCAACAAAAATCCGCGGCAGATCTGTGGAACAGAGGTTCACTGGTGTTTGTTTACATTTTGGCGATATTATCCGTGCGCCAACGAACCAAGGAAATGAATTTATCTTATGGCAACCTTACAAAACGTTTGTTTACGTTCGAAATGAAACAAATATTAATGCAGACGACTATTTAACGTAATTAAATAAAATTATCGAAGAAATTTCATAAAATGGCGATGGTAACTTTTTAACTACAATATTTTAATAAATAAGCAAATACTTAACAAAATGCACGTCATCGAAGTTTTAAGAGCAAATTAATTTCAACAACGCAATAAATATAATTAAATAAATGAAAATTCAGAATAAAAATATAACTTTAAAAGTAATTAAAAAAGCATGAAAACTTACAATATATGCAACAAGAATTTTATTTGTTTATTTATTTTTTATTTATTTATTTATTTTTTTTAATTTCTGTTGACTCCATAGTACGTAAATCACATATCAAATATTTCACTTCGCTCTCAGTTAATTCGTAACATTCGAGGATTCTAAAACCGTATTCAAATGAATCGAAACACATCGGTATAAAAATTATGAAAATATACAAATAAAATAAAAAACATATTTTCAAGTTATCAAATGATACGCTTTCATTTCTCCAGACACATATCGTTTCGAATTTTTCATTATAATTTACATTTCAGCGGAGTGGAAAATTCCCTAGTTTTCATAAACTTGACCAGTGATTGAGTGAGTGAGTTTTACGTCGAACTAGTGCTACGTTGTGGGCAATGAGTACGGCAACCAAATATCCCCATTTTCTACAGACAACGTTTACTTTATTCGCATTATTATAATTTTTTAAAAAATTATAGAAAGTAAACTATTTAATACTAAAATTTTATTTTTAGTGCTTATTAATTAAAAATGAAAAAAAAAAAAAAATACATGCATAATTAGCTAATTGTAGCAATTTAAAGCTTCTCTGTTTTAAAAGTTCACGGATCCTGCCACTGTAACGACGGAGGATGAATTGGGACATACCCCTAAGGTATATGAACCAACAAAGAAACATGGCTGTATAAAGCTATGAATCTGAAAACGCACGTAACTCGGTTCCGCGGCAATCACTGTCGCGCATGTTAAAACCAAAAAAACATCACTGGACACCCCTACCTCGCTGTACATGAATCTGAAAACGCATGTAACTCGGCTCCGCGGCAATCACCATCGCGCATGTTAAGACCAAAATTTCCCATAATGTAGCTCTAGTGCAACGTAAAATGCGCTCGAAACAAATGAACCAATCAAATATCGCCTAATTTCCCATAATGTAGCTCTAGTGCAACATAAAATATACTCAAAACAAATGACCCAATTAAATATAGCCTAATTACCCATAATGTAGCTCTAGTGCAATGTAAAATACACTCCAATCAATAAAAAGCAAATGAACCAATCAAATATCCCCTAATTTCCCATAATGTAGCTCTAGTGCAACGTAAAATACACGCAAAATAAATGAACCAATCAAATATCCCCTAATTTCCTGTAATGTAGCTCTAGTGCAACGTAAAATATACTCAAAACAAATGAACGAATTAAATATAGCCTAATTACCCATAATGTAGCTCTACTGCAATGTAAAATACACTCAAATCAATAAAAAACAAATGAACCAATCAAATCTCTCCATACTGCGTCATAATAGAATTGTTAAGTTATGTTTACAAGGATAGGCAGTTTCTCGCTACGGAAGTTCGCCAAGCAGAAAGTGAACCTCTGTTCTACGGATCAACCAAATCCGTTGTTCACCGGCTACTTTAATTCTCGGATTTGTTGATCCATGGTTTAGTCCGAGTGTTAAGAAGTTGGTGAATAAGGCCCTTAATGATACGGGCATTTAGAAAGTTTTAATAATTAATGCAAGCGCAGTTTTTCTTTCATATTAAAAGAAAATTATAATTCTAACCATTCGTTTTTTTTTTTTTTTTTTTTTTTTTTTTTTTTTTTTTTGGGGGGGGGGGGGGAATAATAATAATAAAAAAAAATATATATATACTTTTGTTAGAATGCAAACTCGTACTTTCATTTTATATTTTAATATTTATTCACGTAAGAGCAGATATAAAGCATTTTATGTTTAAAGAATTCAATTCATTCACCTCCTTTTATTTATTTATTTTTTATTTTTTTAAACATGAATTAGCTCAAAATGTACAACCGGTAGTTACTGTAATAAAATACTTTGTTGGGTCGTCTGCGAAAATGTATCATTATCATAAATAATTTTTATTACTGTACATTTATTAATAATATGGTTAATTATTTTTCGCAAAATAATAGAAAGATATTTTCCTTTTTAAACTTTTATTAAATGGAGTTCTTTCTTTTCTTCTTTCTTTTGATACTCGCCGCGTCTTTCCATCTTCCCGTATTTTTTACCATATGTAAATTCAAGTTAATTATTAGAAAATAGGTATCATTCTTTTGTATATAACTAAATAATACTTAAATTTTAATCAGTAATTAACTATATCTATAATGATCATTTCCAAATACACACCATTATTTTTACCCCTTAGATGATTTTTCAACAATACCCAGTGACTTTTGGTTTTCACGGTACTAACATTTTACATCATGGCTCAATATTAATAGTTCCGATTTTTGAATGCCGTTGTTATTTTATAGAAATTTTTAATCCTATTTAATCGTAGTCATATAAAATATTTATTTGTGCATAGTTGATTTTTTTTTTAAGGAAACACATTATATGTACCTTGTCAAATGTATAAATATTCTAAAATTTATCTTGAAAGCCTTTATTTTGGTATTTTCAGGTAAAGAACATGTGTGAAATCCATAGTTTTTTTTTTTCTTCAAAGCAGTATTTGTTGTAAAATCTTTGGAAAGTTTTTAAGAAAATTTTAATTTTAATACCTGTAGCCCGAGAACTTATCACTTTTTATAGGCTGTTAACATGCTTTCAAACTTTTGACATTCACGCATTGTTACATGTGACAAGTAAAACAAATAAAAAATAAAACAAAATTTTTCTTAGATAAAAGTAATTTCTAAAAAAAATAATCTTTTGTAAAATTGAATGACATAATTTGTAAACTAATATATAATTTTGTAAAATCGTAACTTAAAAAAAAAAAAAATGTTCGAAATAATACAGCTTTGTTGTTGATATTAAAATAATTTATGATTAGATTATTAAATATTCTCTTATATCTTTATCTATCTTCGTAAAAATTTGAGAGCATCGAGTACTAAATTTCGAAATGAACTATCCACATAATATTTTTATAAATGCACTAACAATTCATCTATAAGCGTTTATCAGTGTGTATATATATATACAGCGGGAAGTAGGTGAATGTAGAAAAATACTATTTCCATTTCAACTCACCATAATAAACTGAAATATTCTGAATAATTGTGAATTTGACTATTACAAACTTTGAACTGTTGGTAATGTATTTTGATATTTTTATGTTACAAAAATTTGAGTGGAATGTGATTTTTTTTAATTGACATTTGCTGAATTTGGAGAACTGATTAACACTATAAGAGAGAAATACGAGTATATATATATGTATGTATATATATTTAATGTTTATATTATTGATCTCTCTTTTTTATGTTCTTAAATATTTCTTAAGTTTTAAAATACACTTAGCAGCCATATTTTTGTGAACACTCGAAATTTTCGAACTTTTCTTCGGCTTCTGCAGTCCTTGCGAAACATAGTACGATGTTCAGTGTCTTCACAGATTTCAATCCTTGCGAAACATAGTACGACGGTCAGTGTCTTCACAGATTTCAGATAATTCCTAGTTAAGATCTGCTGCAATTTACTACACTGTTATACTTCTGTTTTCTGCTACACTTTGCAAGATTGTCCGCTCCGCACGAACATTCACAATTTGGTGACGGCCACAGTTTTTCAGCCCTATCTTTTGGTGATACATGATTCTCTATATACTTTCACTACAAGTACTCGTGAATATTGCAAACATGCCGTAGATTCGCTAATACATACTAAATTTAATGCAACATGCAAACACTTACTAGTTTGCCAAATTACATTTTTTCTTTATTCCACAAGTGAATCACTTATACTACAAAATCGTCTCTGGAATTGAACTTCCTTTTTTCATACTGTTCTAGCCTCGGACAGCAGCTCCACCACGCAATAAATCATTTGCATGAAATATTCAGCTGGTCATAAAAAAAATGAACGCTGACTGTATTAAATAATAAATGTAATTCGCTTTACTCTATTTTATGACATTCAGTTCTAAATTTCAAAATTCCGAGAAAAATTATTTAATGAAATAATGCAATGAGTAATTTATTTATGGAATGAAAAAAAAAAAAAAACTCCTTTTACAATGATAAGGTAATACAAAGTATTTAAATAAATGTAGTTATTACTGAAAAATTTTAATTTCAGATAATTTTATTTAGTTTTTATTTTACCTTTTTTTTAACGATTTAAGATGTTTATTGAAATTAATATTATTTTTTTTAATTGCCTTTACCAAAACAATTTATAATTTCTAGATTTATGCAAATAATAATAATAATAATATTAATAATAATAACTCATGTACATAATTTTTTGAGAAGTAAGTACTTCCGTAAATTTCTACCTTTCAAATTTATTTATTTATTTATTCTGGAAACATTAATTCCGATACACGTCGCTTTAGAGTTATTGTATTTTTAATAATTTAATATTCATTACAACTTTTTTCATGTATTTTCTTTATTAGTGTAAAAGACAAGAATTAATCTCTTACCTTTTTCTTAAAAATCTAAACAAACTTTCTGTTCAATCTTATCTGCATAGTGCAATTTTCGTTCTCTAGGGCACAAAGAAAAAAAAAATCAACATAACTGAAGGAATTTGATGAAAATCAGTGATTATTCTACTTTTAAAATATTTCTTTGTGATATTTAACAAATATTATTCACAAACTTTTCTATGATTAAAAATTTAAATTTTCTTTCATCAAGTTAATATCTCTAAGGACATAAATTGATTTATCAACGAAAATCACAATAAACATTCATTAATTCATTTGTTTAGATTTTTTTTTAAATCGTAATCAGAATCGTCAGTTTAATTTAATGAATAATACATTACAAGCAGTATATTTAAATTCTAACGAAAAAAAAAAAAAAAAAAAAAAATTGAAATAGAAGTGTTTTATTTAATTCTGAACGAAAACATTTACATCTTCGTTTTAAAATTGTTTTTGAGAAGGTTTTTTTTTTTTTTTTTTTTTTTTAATTATTATTCAGGAATTTATAATAAAAGATCATTTCCCTCCGATTTACAATATTGAAATTGTACCGAAATAATAGTACAAAACAGATTAAAATGCAAATTTGTACTATGTATTATTGAAGTATTGCTGTGTTAAAATACGTCCTATTTTAGAAATTAAGCCTAAAGACATGTTATTCAAAATAAACCATATTTTCTTAAATTTTCAGTTTACTTAGTATTAAAAAATCCATAAATAAAAATCATGACTAATGCCATAAAACAAAATTTTCGTATTTTTATATGCAAAGAAAGAGAAAATATTTTACTTTCTACACAGTTTTCTAACAAATTATAAGAACTAGTAAAACGATTTTTTATCATTTTAGGTGTCGTGCATAAAAAAGAACAGCATGATATTCTCTATGTCTCAAGAATAAACAATTCATATTCCAAAATTATGTAAATCTAATATATTAATAGTTTATATAATATGAGGGATTGAACTAAGATAATTTAGAAAAGTTTATAATAATCTAATCTATAATAATAAAAGGAAAGGTTTGTCTGTCTGTCTGTCCGTCTGTCTGTCTGTTCTTTTATAAGTTCAGCCCCTACTGAACGCAGAAGTACAAGAATTGACATACTGATGCACTGGAGCATTTCCGAGTTCCTCCTCGAAACAGAATTAAAAAATTTTTATTAGTTGTGGAGATATTAAATAAAATGTCCACTCATGTCTAATCTAAAAGCGATCTCAATGACTGAGAATTCATCGCCATTGCATAAAAAAAGATATTTTAACAGAGTTAAAATTAGAAACAGTGGAAAATAAATTAGAAATATTTGTCCGATCGTTACGATTTCGGTACCAAATGAAAGGGGATTTTTTTCTGAATTTAAGTGTGCAAACGGCTTATCGGTACAACAATTAGATTTTTTTTTAAATTAACTAAAGTATGAATTTTTTGTGGCAACATGATTTCAAATGCCAGACGAAAGTCTGCATGAAAAAGAAAATGATAGTAACCGATCAAGATGTCACGTGTTTTATACTGGGGTAAAAAATTGCAATTTTAAAACTTTTTTAAATATTCATTCACGTTACATTTGAATTAATATTCGACTTAGACAGCATATTATAAAGCTACTGTTCAATTTTCATAAAAATATCCGGATAAACAAAAAAATTAGATTAAATTTTGTTTTATATTTTGCAGTATGTATTTTAAATTGAGATATGCCGTTGAAATTTCGTAATATTTGGTTTTAACGCCCAATAATTCGATTCTGAATATTTTTAAAAGTGTAGAATTATTAGGAAAGGCTTGAGGGGGAGGGGGGGGCGAAGGAAAAAAAAAAGTGTTACAGCGTTTGAAATTGGTATTATTAGGTTCTAAGGAAAGATACATCGATTGCGAATATTTTCAAATGTAAAATTATTAGAAGGTACGGAAAGGGGGGGGAGGGGCAAAAATGTAGAAAAGGAACGGTTGTTTCGGAGAAAACAACGGAAAACCCAGAACGCCTTTATTCTTTTATATTTTGCAGAGTTTCGAATTCTGATTCTCCTTTCACATTTCATACTATTAATTTTTAACAGTATTTAGCCCGGAATTACGCAAGTTTCGGAGAAAACCACGCAAAAGTCAGACATAAGTCGTTTTATAATAGTATTTATATCATTTTTGTATCTCAGCTTCTAATTAGCATAATTTCAAAAGTAATATCTCATTTTGAAACAAATTTGAATTGAATTTCAAGAGTAGACGCCACAAATTTTTGTCACCTTCCATTACATGGGCACTTTTATTTCTTTTGTAAATATCTTGTGAATACCAGGATTTCATTTTATTAATTTTTTTTATGCATGGTTTTCTTAAAAAGTTATTTTTTCCATTTTTTGTAAAAACACAATCCATTTTAAAATGTTTGGTATATATATATATAAGAAGTAGCCAAACTAGAAAACCTTCTCTTAATTGAAAGAACGATGGTGATGTTAATGTTTTTAAAAATAGTGTTCCTCTTTTCAAAAAAATTAACACAAATTAAAACACGCATGCACATACATATATACACATATATATATATATATATATATATATATATATATATATATATATATATATAAAGAGAAAGAGAGAAATGCACACACACACACACAAATATAGATAGATGTCGTATTAAACAGATAACATACAGTCGGTAACAAAAGTGTCCGAACACTATCAAAAATTCCTATGTTAAAAAAGTACACTTCATTCTGTTCTGTTGAAAAAATCCTTATCGAATCATATTCTTAGACTGACTAAGAAGAAAACTCGACGAGGATTCATTTAAAAAAACCGCATGAAGTGTACTTTTTTTTACATTGGAATTTTTGCTACTGTTAGGACACTTTTGTTACCGACTGTATGTCAGAAAGACAAACTAAAAGTACTTTAGTCTTTGTCTTAAATGGTTTTTAATGAATTCAAAAGCTTACATCCATTGCGCGAAGGTGAAGGTGAAGCCCTCCTCTAAAAAAGTTCGCATTTTAAACTCAACTTCAAAACTAAACTAAAAATTCTCTTTTCGCTTCGAATTAGCCCGCGTTACTTGATCGTGAGAGCTCGATTGACTTAGTTATATGATAAAAGGGAAGAGGGAATATAAGATTCCAGATTGAAATTACATTTGAGTTGCACATTATAACAAAAAATAACGGTTTTGTTCCATCGTAAAATAAAATAGTTTTAAGGATTGCGAGCAAGCTAATGAATTTGGAATTACTGAAATACTTAGGAAATGAGTTAATAACGAATTAATTATAACTATTAGTGGATTAGCGAGAAGCAGAATCATTTAAGTTTGAGAAATGGAGCTTTAATTTTTATGGAGGCTTTTAATCATATTTCATATTCTCCCCCACAAAAAGAGGGAAAGGAAAGAGTGAAAGGCTTACATTTTACATTACTGAATGTAATTACATCACACGATTATTCATATTTACATTAAAAATTTATATTATATTGTACAAGTACAGCCGGTAACAAAAGTCTCCAAACACTAGCAAAAATTCCTATGTAAAAAAAGTACACTTAATACAGTTTTCTTAAATAAATCTTTGTCGAATCCTGTTTTCAGACTGACTAAGAACAGGATTCGACAAGGATTTATTTAACAAAACTATATTAAGTGCACTTTATTTATATAGGAATTTTTGCTAGTGTTTGGAGACTTTTGTTACCGACTGTAGAGTATAATCTCTTTAAAATTACGCATTTATTAAACAGACAAAAATACAATTCATAGCATATACAATAAGGAAAAATAATGATGTAATTAAATAAAGATGTTTGATTTAAATACATTTCCAATTCAAGAAATAAATACAGAATGAATGTTGATAAATTTCATGCACAAAATTTTAAGGTAGATATTTAAGATGCTGAGGGTCACTAAATTCATTTCCAGTTGCACTCCTGTGCCCCAAGTTGTCTGTGAGATCCTTGGAAGTAAGATATAAATTTGATGCAGACAGAACTTTGATTTCTGTTGATAAGTCACATTCAATATTTTTTGACTTGTCCATTTTACCTTTTCTGCTCCTGAAAATGCAGTTGAAAACAAAGTAAGTTTTTATTTATTTATTTATTTATTTTTATAAAATTATAAATATATTTTATGAAATTTGTTTTTACTCCTAATAAACTACAATATATTTATTTAAGTGAAAGGAGATTTGTATACATATTTACATACAAAGAAATTTGCTAATTCCAATGCTTTTAAATAAAAGTTATAATTATAAATAAATTTGTATAAAATATGTTATTCTTCGACCACATTTCATGCAACCATGGAAGCATCTGCGCAAGTGCAAACTCAACGAGTCCAATGCTAAAATGGGGGTAACAGTCATCTGACTCGGAGAAAATGAGCAATAACAGAACGCGAAATTACTGGTTGTTTTCCAAATTTCAAACTTGAGACCAAGCTGGCATCCCTCCAACATTTTGGACGCGTCCTCACTGCTAGTTTAGGGCATGTGGCTGCACTGTAAAATTTATTTCCAGTCATTGTTTTACGATGAAACAAAAGTGTATCTATATCTATACTTTTAATATTACAGCAAAAATTTTGTTGATGGAACGCACAACTACAGTCGGTAACAAAAGTCTCCAAACACTAGCAAAAATTCCTATATAAAAAAAGTGCACTTAATAAAGTTTTGTTAAATAAATCCTTGTCGAATCCTGTTCTTAGTCAGTCTGAAAACAGGATTCGACAAGGATTTATTTAAGAAAACTGTATTAAGTGTACTTTTTTTACATAGGAATTTTTGCTAGTGTTTGGAGACTTGTTACCGACTGTACACACATTTACTTTTCCTCCAACTCTGGTTGGTTGTAGGATTTAAGGCCAATTGACTCCTGATGTGTCCTAGGCCTAGAGGGGGAATGCCCTCCGTGGGGGTCTTTTTAAGGGGTCCTAGCCCGTATTTACGCGAGTTTCGGAGGAAACCACGGAAAACTCCGAACGGCTAGGTCGATGAGCGTGACCTGGGATCGAACCCGGCACCTCCCATCTACCAGCTTTGAGCGCAGCCTCCAACTCTGGAGAGAAACATGTTTTGCAAAAATCACAGGTAAAAAAAAAAATTATTTTTTTCAG
The DNA here is from genome assembly GCA_963930645.1 of Salticus scenicus. Taxonomy (NCBI): domain Eukaryota; kingdom Metazoa; phylum Arthropoda; class Arachnida; order Araneae; family Salticidae; genus Salticus; species Salticus scenicus. The sequence continues at coordinate 349,311,106 of OZ005650.1, read as the reverse complement.
GTATTGTCCTAAAATAAAGATAGCCATAAATAGCAAAATATCGCTCCGGTATTATAAAAATCTGAAAATGTTGCTAAATTATGACAGTGCCAAATGTTGAGAAAATTAAAATATCTGAATTAAAAAAATCCGATTTGTTTACACATTTGATTTCGAGATATTTTAGCAATTCTAAGAACAGGTTTTTTCTGTGTTCTGGGATTTTTTTTTTTTTTTTTTTTTTTTTTTTTTTCACTATTAGAATGTCAGGTTATTATCTACTTAAATACAATTCAAATTGCTACCCCCCCAAAAAAAACTTCAAAAAAGCATTAATGCCGCCCTCTTTCAACATGTGATTTTAACTCAGTCTATTGCAGGTGTCTATTAAGAGAGTCTATTATAGTTTTATATGTTGCAATGCAAGTGTAGGAGTGTGAATTAATGTAAAATCCACATGAAATTTTAAAAATAAATTTAGTTTTATTGTTAAGGATTGTACCCTCTCAAATTTTGGGGAACTTTTCATTCTTCCTTTCTTTAACACTTTCCAACAGGGTTGAAAATAGTTAATGACTTCGGTTTGTCTGACGTCCTGTCTGTCTTTCCTCACACTAACTCCCGTAAATATTCATGCAAATTCTTGAAACTGATATACGTTATTAAAATTCACTGTTGGATGTTCCCTATTGAAAATGGCGTTAATATTGCTACTGGTTTGTGTATAGGGACACACGGAAGTATTCCAAACAATTGTGTTCTATGAGAGGTATTTCTATAAACCTATAAGAACTTTACTTCACACAAATCTTAATGAAATTGAAATATGTTATTCAAGCTAACTATTGGATGTTTCATATATAAAATGGAGTGAATGCCACCCTTGGTTTGTGTATAAAGACACCCGAAAGTATTCCAAAGCATTGCGCTCTAGGTATTTCCATAAATCAAATTTTAATAACTTTAATTTCCATAAATCTTAATGAAATAGAAATATGTTATCTATATGCACAAAAGAATGCTTTGTATAATATACAGAATAACTAGCACTAGATTTACAGAGCAAGACAAAAATATTTAGCTATATTAAGAGCTATTAATAAAAATTTGATGGAATTGCATATTCGTTTACATTAAGCGTTTTGACAATTGCTAACAATTTTTAGGTCTTAATATGATTTCCATTTGTGTGTCTATCTGGCCGTCTGGCCACGTTCTCTATTGTAAATATTTATGGAATTTCTTGAAATCGATACATGTTATTCAGGTTTACTAATATATGTTCCCGATTGAAAATGCACTTTATATATCACAAGGCAAGTGTAGAAGTGCGAATTAATGCAAAATCCAGAAGAAGATAAATTTACTTTTAATTGTTAAGGATTGTGTGCTCTCAAATTTTGGGTGATTTTTCTTTTTTGCTTTAACATTTTCAAATACTGAAAAGTTCTAATCACTTCGGTTTGTCTGTCGTCTGTCAGCCTGTCTGTCTTTCCACACACTAACTCCAGTAAATATTCATGGAATTTCTTGAAACAGATATATGTTATTAAAGTTCACTATGGCATGGTTTCTTTTGAAAATTGAGTTAATACCTCTACTGATATGTGTACAGGGACACCCGAAAGTATTCCAAAGCATTGTGTTCTGTGAGAGGGATTTCCATATACGCTACTTTAAAACCTTGATCGTTCACAAATCTTAATGAAATTGAAATGTGTTATTCAAGTTCACTATCAGAAGTTTCCTATAAAAATTGGGGCAAATTTCATCAACGGTTTGTGTACAGGGACATTCACAAGCATTCCAAAGAATTGCGTTTTATGAGAAGTATTTCGATAAACCAGCATTAAGTACTTTACTTTGCACAAAGCTTAATGAAATTGAAATATGTTATTTTTATGCACAAATGACTGCTTTCTATAGAATATTGCATGATTAGTATTAGACTTACAAGGCCACATAAAAATATTCAGTTACATTAGGAGCTATAAATAATTTTTTTCTGGAATTGCACTGTACATTAAGCGTTTTTAACACTTTCTAAAAAATTTTAAGTGTGAATATGATTTCTATTTGTGTATCTCTCTGTTCGTCTGTCGTTTAGTCTGTCTCTCGGCCCGCGCTCTAACTCAAGGAAATATTTCTGGAATATCTTTAAACTGATATTTGTTATTCAAATTCCATATGGGATGTTCCCTATTGAAAATGGAATGTATACTTCTACTGGTTTGTGTACAGGGACACATGAAAATATTCCAAAGCATTGTGTTCTATAAAAGGTATTTCTATAAATAATATTTTAATAACTTTACTGTACATAAATCTTAATGAAATTTAAATATGTTATTCAGGGTCACTATCGGATGTTTCCTATGTAAAATAGAGTAAATACTGTCAGTGATTTGTGTACACTTAGAAGTATTCCAAAGCATTGCGTTCTATTAGAGTTATTTCGACAAATCAAATTTAATAACTTTAATTCAATACCTTGCACAAACTTAATGAATTTGCAATTTGTTATTCATACGCTCAAAAGAATGCTTTCTATAGATTATTAGTGTGATTAGTATTAGTCTTACAGGGTCACATAAAAATATTCAATTACATTAAGAGTTATTAATAAAAAAAATTGCGGGAATTGCATTTTCGTTTACATTAAGTGTTTTTAAAACTTAATAACAATTTTTAAGTATGAATATGGTTTTAATTTAGTTATCTGTCAATCCGATTATCTAACTTTCTAGTTGTCTGTCTCCCGCCCACAGCATTCGTAAATATTTTCAGAATTTTTAAAAATGATATATATTAATAAACTTCTCTATGGAATGCTCCTTTTTTAAAATGATGTTAATATTATGATGGTGTTAATAGTTCCTGTACAAGTAGTTTATGTACGGGGACAACAAAAGGAAAAATAAATAAGTATAAGGTATTGAGTTTTAGGACATACATTTAAAAAAATTACATTTAAATAACTTTCTACTGTAAAAATCATAAAGATATTGGCATGTATTTTTAATATTCTAAAATAATATTTTATAGAGAATATGATATGATTAACCTTGAGATTTACAGGGCTGCACTAAAGTATTCAGATGCATTAATGGCTGTGATTATAATCTATCGGTTGGATTTTCTTTAGCGTTAAGCCTTTTTAACACTTTCCAATTGCGTCTAAGAATGGTTTTAAATTAAAGCAGTCTGTCTGTGTACCTTTCAGTCTTTTTTTTTTTTTTTTTTTTTTTTTCTTGTCTGTTGTGTGATAACGTAGGCAAAGAGTATTGAATGTTATGCTATATAACGAATTTAGAATGAGTTAATAATCCATGCGATTGCCTGATTTTTCGCTGTCTTGTTTGTTATTATTATTGTGTTTTAATTAACATTTAGGTCGTATAGTTGAAAATAAAAATGCCTGTTGTTTGTTTTGCAATACCTTTAATGAATTGCAGAAATAATAATTTTTATTATTATTATTATTATCATTATTATTATTAATTTATTTAATCATATATAGAGGGGCGGGTTCGTCAAATTATATCAATATTTTTCTTTAAGTTAAAGTCAGATTTGGTGTAGAAGGTGGCATTAATGCGTTTTGAAGTTTTTTAGCGGATATAGTATTTTTTCAATCTATACATTGTATCCTTTACTAACAAATAATGTCGCTTCTTAACAATATATCCCACCTTTTTGAAATCCAACACTTTACGATCGTGATTAGAACAATTTAATGAATAGTATTTAATTTAAGTATTTTTAAGTATAATTTAAGTATTTAATAGTATTTTATTTATTTATTTATTTGTTTTATTTTTTACTTTAATACTAGGTGACTTTTCCTCCTGCAAACTCCGCTCACCAAAACCCAAGGGAAGCTTTGCCTTTCCCCGATTCGCTTTACTTATTAATCACTGCTGGGCTCTACCCGCCTATTTGTTTCTATCCTTAGTGCATAACAGAAGCATTAATAGTACATAACAGAAGACAAAAACAGAAAAATGTTATACAAATTCCTATATTCAATGACAAATTGAAATACGTAATATTTAATACCATATTTGTTAAAATGAAATAGTATGCTTAAAATTGCTTAAAATCTGTATTTTTTTTTTCTTTTTTTTTTTTTTTTTTAATAATAGAAAGAAATTTTTAATATTTTGACCATTTTGCGTTATACCTTTAGTATGTGACTTTCTTGGCATCTTTTAAAATTTTGTCACTATTTGGCGATGATTTTTTTTTTTTTATGTGTGTGTGTGTGTGATTGATTATTAAAAAATAAAGAAAGAAATAAGAAAAGAAAGATAGAAAAAAAAATCTAGTACCTATTTTTTCTTATGTCTACTCTTTTACTACGGAACGTTTTAGTTAATTTAGGGTATAGTATTATAGGGTATAACAGTAGTCTATATATATATTTCTAATGTACAGTTAGGTAATAATTTTAAACATACGAATATATCTGAAAAGAAAAGTTTGTTAATAATATTATTGTTTTAATTGAAAAAATCTCCTGTAGCTTTAAATTTTAATTCTTTCCTACATTCTTTTTTAAAATAACGAAGGGTAAAATATACTCGATTCTCTATAAGAGGTGGTAAATACCTCTTATACCTCTTATAGAGGTGGTGAATACCTCATATAGGTGAATACCTCTACAAGAGGTGGTGAATACCACCTATAGAGAATTACCATATATAGAAATATGGTCGAGTATATTTTTAGCCCCGACTTTATTTAGCACCACTTTATTTTTAGAAAATTTTCTCCAACATATAATTTCGATTAAAAAGAAATAATAATAATATAAAAAATAAGCGGTATAAAAAAATAAATAAATAGATAAATAAATAAATAAAATATATAAATGCGGAAACATAAGACATGTCTTGTATTTAAGCTTCTATTTATATTTAAGAGCTGTCAACAGTTAAGCAAAAACATACTTTTTTATTGAACGTAATTAGTAGAAGCACTCTAATATTTTACCATGTTCAAGAAAACTGTTTAGAAATTAATTCCTCATGCCCATGTAGGAAATGAAGGATTTTTAAAGCTAAATGTTTAGCGTTTGTTTTTTGCGTATTGGCAGGTTTGAAGTTTCCTGAAAACGGAAGTAATGTTTATAACTTTTAATCTTTGTAGATATAGGTCTTTTATCAGATTAACTCAAGGACAAATAATTTCAGGCAAGTTAAATGGTTTATTTTGAAGTTAATATATGGTGGTTACTTGAAAAAAATTATCAAAATTTATAAGTTTCAAGGAATGGTGCGGGTGAAAGTTGTCCGAATAATTTGAAATGAATATTTAAATTTAATAACTAATGGTGAATTATCTTTAAATTAAAACACCATATTAAAGCGGGGGTTTGAGGGGGGATCATTCCGAATTATTAGGCCCTCATTCAGAATTATTTGTCAAATAAAGCTTTTTCGAAGGCTATCTAAAATTATGTTTAACGAAGGTTTCTCTATAACAGTATTCTTTTTTTTAACCCTTAACGCCCAATATGCCTTTATGATATTGAATTTCAGGGTAAGAGAAAGTCATGCGCGTACAACATCAGATTATTATTATTATTATTAATTTTTATATATTTATCGTATTTATCGGGAAAAAAATTAATATGTAGTAGAAAGGATTGGACTCATTAAATTTTAAGTTTAATTAAAATTTATTTGTTCTTTTTATTTAATTCATTTTAACAGAAAATATACTTTTTTTATTCATTCTATTGGTAAGAATGATATGATAATATAGTATAAAGAGCGAGGTCTATAAAATAATGGTTTAAAAAATGAATGTTTGATACATGTTGATATACAGTCATCTTTGAAATTATAGTTTTTGAATAATAGCAGATCCACCTGCCATCGAAAAGTACCCACGTTGAAGTATCCAGAAAAAACCTTTCTGCAGGTAATGGGAACCAGGACCCGATAAAATGCATAAGGAAAAGTAGATGCTGTAGACAGCGGGTACCCGAATCGATGTTTAGAGCAATTTTATCTTTTTTTTTTTTTTTTTTTTAGTTTTCATGTATAATGCGATATAAAAAATAAATACTGATTCACTTCTTTTGAAAATTTGCTTAAATACAGTGACTACAGAAGCGGACGTAGCTTGCTAGTTTTAAATAATTTGAACATTTGGTGAAAAAAAATTAAAAATATTTTTTTTTCCTCTCTGATTTCTTTCATATACTTGTCTTTCAGTATGCTTTATTCTCACGACAGAAGGAAAATCAGAATTATATACGACTTAATAAAAGAAAAATTATATTTGTTTCAAGTATTATTAAATGAATATAATATTTATGTCAATAGCAGTACTAACTAATACTAAACAATGTATATACATAAAGAGCATTCAATATTACATTTACTTGTTTGAAGCAAGAAAAGTAAGTAAAATTATTTTCAAAATTTTCTGCATAAGGTAACTTTTTTGTTCTCTGATTTCTTTCATATATACTATTAGGTGTACAAATTAATTCGGTCCGTTTTCGAAAGATGGCGCTAGCTTCCACAAATGCTAGGCTATGACAGCTGTTTTCGGTGGTTTTAGAGGTTATATATTTGTTAAGAATCTTCAGTGTACAACTCTTTCGCTTGCTTGAAATAGCCTGATCAGCATTGCATTAAACATGTCAGGTTTTGAAGTCAATAAGCAGCATTTGCGGGAAGTGTTGATTTTTTTTTATTTATTGGAAGAAAAGTGCCGACGAAGCGCTTCGAACACTCGTAGAAATATACGGCGATAGTGCTCCGACTGACAAAACATGCAGGAAATGGTTTCGACGATTTAAAGATGGAGATTTTAGCGTTGATGACAGGCGTCGCTCTGGACAACCGAAAAAATTTGAAGATAACGAATTAGAGGAATTACTGAATGAAGATCTGACTCAAACACAAGAACAGCTTGCAGAACAACTGGAAGTGACTCAGCAAGCAATATCGGTGAGACTAAAAACGATGGGAATGATCCAAAAAGAAGGAACATGGGTTCCTTATGAACTGAAACCCAGAGACGTTGAAAGGCTCATGTCGCTAACCCGGTGAAACAATACTTGGAGACGCTAATGTGGGACGTCCTACCGCACCCGCCGTATTCTCCGGACATCGCCCCTTCCGACTACTGGTTGTTCCGACGAATGCAGAATGATCTGACCGGTCAGTGGTTCACTTCTTACGAAGAAATACAAAAATGGCTCGAAACATGGATGAGCGAAAGAGATGAGTTGTTTTATCGAGATGGAATCAGACGATTGCCGGAGAGATGGGAAAAAATAGTAGAGAATAATGGACAATACTTTGAATAATGTATTTTTTGTTTTAGTTTAATAATAAATACTTTTTTTATTGCTAAAAAATGGACTGAATTAATTTGTACACCTAATATTATTTCAGTATGCTTTATTATCACGACAGAAGGAAAATTAGAATTATATAAAGCATAATAAAAGAAAAATTATATTTGTTTCAAGTAATACTAAATGAAAATACAATTGATGTCATTAGCTGTACTAATTAATGCTAAACAATGTATGCATGTAAGGAATATTCAATATTATATTTACTTATTTAAAGCAAGAAAAGTAAGTAAAATTTCTTTCAAAATTTTCTGCATAAGTTAATTTTTTTTATCTCTGATTTCTTTCATATACCATTATTTCAGTATGCTTTATTATCGCGACAGAATGAAAATCAGAATTATATACGACATAATAAAAGAAAAATTATATTTCTTTAAAGTAATACTAAATGAAAATTCTAATTATGTCAATAGCTATACTAACTAATTTTAAACAGTGTATATATATATATATATAAAGAGTATTTAATGTTATATTTACTTACTTGAAGCAAGAAAAGTAAGTAAAATTCTTTTCAAAATTTTCTGCATCTTCTATAGTTTGTGGCAAATTCTTGTTCAGAGTTTCAGGCAGAAAAATTGAGAAAAATAAGGAAATGCAGGAAAGGATGGCAAATATCAAGAATGGAATAAATCTTTCGTGTTCACCCTGTTTCAAAATAAACAAATAAACTATTGATATGCTTTTAGATCAGAATTATTATATGACTTATTATAATACTTATTAAAATTAAAAAAAAAAAAGTAAATTCATAAACAAATTACTTTTTCCAGATGTCTAGATGCTATAGTCAGTGATATTTTAGTTTGGTAATGATTGCGGACATGAGAAAAAAAAAAAAAAAAAAAACTCATGTAATATAAAAATTAAATAAATAAATAAATTATCGATTTTAATTTTTAACAATGCACGAAGTGAACTTTAAAAATACTTGTCATACAGTATCAAAAAAAAAAAAAAAAAAATAGATAGGAGGAAAGAAAAGAAAAAATAAATTCCTTAAATTATTTTATGTGTTTATTTTTAATCGCAGTCGAACATTTTGTATTTAACACTGTGTAAAATATCTTCGTAGCAAACAATATTATGTGAAAAATAAAATATCACCAAAATTAAGGTATTTCGCACCCATTTGTTGAACGCTCTAATTACCCGTCTGTCACTTAATTGCAATAACCCAAGCCACGCTTTTTGACCTAGCCATATGCTGTTTCCGTGGATTTCTCTGAAATGCGCATAAATAGGGAATAGGATAATTAAAATAATTACCTCCAATTATAACACAACACCCAGGCCCAACTTCCAAGAGTAAATAGTTGGCATAAACCTTCACATTAATATTTCCATACTCAGTTACCAGATGCTGCGTTAGTAGGTAAGAAACACCGATTCTAGCGCAGCAAGCGGAGGGACCGAGGGACCGACAAGCCAGCGGGTGTCACGCAGATTGTCGAGACATGTTCAATCATGTCCACGGCCTTTGCGGAGCTCGAAGCACCCTTCTAACTTCACCGACTTAATCGTGAAACGTGACGAGGGTATTAATTGATGTTGTTAATTAAGAAATATTAATGAGTGGTTTTATCGCAAAAGATAACAATAGTTTTAAAAAGTGGTTATTTTTGACTAGTTTTAAAAAGAATGATATTGTTTAAGAATGATTTAGTCATTAAAATGATATTAATTACAGAATATTAATTACAAAATTACTAATTAAGGATTTTATTACAAATGTTTTATGAAAAAAGACAATGAATGTGTAAATAAAGATGATGGAAATTTTTGACATGGTTGAAATTAGAGTCAGGCATCTGATTTATTAACGAATGTCTAATGAAGAGTTTATGCAAATGGTGATATTTTTTTTCTTATGATGGTGTTATGAATGCTAGAAAATAAACTTAAAAAAACTAATTCTGATCTATTTATCATGTAAGATGGAGATTGTTTTTATGAAAGATAATTAAAAAGAGTGATCAAGTATTTCATTTAAAAATATTCATTAAAAAATAGTTTTTCCACAAAGTTTTTTAATCGTGAATAACCTGTACATATTTTTAACTTAAAAACTGTATACATTTTAATCTTTCACATTATAAATAGGATTATATTAAATACAAAAAGATCGGTTCATTTGACGATATTGTAATTTCAAGGTCGCAGGAAGCGTGAACACATTCAGGGCGTTCGTTTCTCAGAAGCAGAGTGAGGGAAAGTTGGAACTTGTCCATTATTGTGGTGTTATCGTGGTATAAGATTTTTCTCAGATTTGAACGTATTTATTTCGATAAACATTACTCATTTTCAAAAATATAAATATATTTCTTTTTTACCGTTAGAATTTGGTATTCAACACAAAAATATAATAACTTTTAATAAGAATTTAGTAGGATTAATAAACAATTGAACTCTATTTTCAGATATATTTAACGAGAAGAATTATACTTTTCTTGAATTTTTTCACAATGCTCAGTTTTCAATATCCAATTGGTTTATCACAAGTTCAGTAAATCAAAAGTTTTTGGGTAGAAATACAAACTTTAATTATTAATCCCTCACATATTAGACTAACCATCACTCAGTTCAATGCATTTTCCTTAATTAATTTTTTTTAGTTCACTTTAGTATTTCACAAACTCACACTCATTCATACACACACACACACATATATATATATATATATCAATCATCATAAATTTTACCCTCATCAGTCCAATGCAGGATGGAGGCCTCTCCTAGGTGATTCCAAACCGTCTTTTTTTCTGCAAGTCTTCTCCATTGTCCTCTTCCAAACTACACAATTTCATCTTTGCAACGAGACACAGTGGACTCTTTTTCGGTGTTTTCCTGTCTCTTGATATCCAAAGTAGAACTTTGTTGGTCCATCTACCGTCATACCTTCTCCCAAGTTGCCCAGTCCTGCTTCATTTTAACTTCTTGATTCTAGAAATAATATCATAATCTAAATGTTTAGCTTTCTCTTCTCTTCGGATGAATCCTCACATTCATCTCTGCATATTTATCTGTGTTGTTTAAAGTTTTTGTATAGATTTACTTGTTAATTTCCAAGTTTCTGAAGCATTAGTTAAGCAGGCAATATTCACTGACCAAAAACGTTTCTTTAAAAAAAAAAAAAAAAAAAAAAAAAGCGAGATATTGCTTTTGTTGCATAATAGTCTGTGTTATTAACTGGGAGGACACCCTCCAATTCCAATATTCATGGTTTGAAAGAAGCGACTAGGACATAGGTCTAATGTCCAATCCGAAACCTTCACGTGGTGCAGCTGATAGTAATGCCTAGCATTACGAATCAACACAGATGGGCTCGCACTAAGACGCATTGGCCAGCGTAGTGTGACTTGACAATCCCTCCTTCATATTTTGAAATGCCGGTTTCATATGTACAATGGTCCTCAGTTCACGGCGGCTGGAATGTCCCTGCTCTCGGAAACAAGCAGGAAAATAAGAAGGCAGTGGGTGAGAAGAATCACCGGGTCAGCTGCCAAAGAATGAATATATGTACTTTAAATTGCAAGACCTTGAGCTCCAAAGACACACACGCACACACACACACATATGATTATTTATTCAGGTTTAAGCATGTGAATTCTTCGCAGTGCTTCTGTAATCAGAATGAAATACAAAGCATAGAACATAACTTACTATTTTGCCCTCTTCTCGATTCTTACAGATTTGAACTATATAAGTATATTACAATGAGTAAAATATTGTGGCCTGCTGACTTTAAATTTTTAATCAGACCTGAATGCTTTTCTCTATTTTTACGTTTTATCAATAATGTACCTTTCTTGGATTTTGACTTTTGTAGCTGTGATTTGAATATTTATATTGAACTTAAATTGAATGTATAATGAATGTTTGATTAATGCATGTAGTATGACTCCCCCTATAGTCATAGTGCATGCTGTATTAAGACTGTTTAGATTATTAAGATTATTTCTTAATAAATAAATATATATATATATTGCTGCTTATTTAGGGGTTTGTGAGATGTCCGAGAGTTAAAAGCGAATTTCGCAGAGGCTGGAAATTTTATCTACAGTAAATTATAAAAGAATACAGCTCTATAAACCAAGCTTAGATAAGAGCTATCAACAGCAAGTTCACAATAAAAACTGTATCAGAGCACAGCAAGGCTATAATCCAAAGAGGCCAATAGTGTTTTATCGTAAGGCAGTTGGCGAAAGACTGAATGAGGCTTAATGGTTGACCGCATTTGGCCTCTTTTAATGCCCTTTAGTGAAACCCAGAATGTTCTGGTAACTAGTAGAATATCGAGTTATACTATCTAATATCTATATTTGGTATATCGATAACAGGGATTTTCTTTCCAAAGTCGCCAAAAAGCGAAAAATGTCGTCAAATTTGGAAACAAACCCATTACCTGCCTTATGGAAGCTTTTTAATTCGAATTTAAGGGAAAATTAGTTATTGTAACGCAAAAAAGAGCTAGAAATGCAGAAATTGACATTTTATCACCTGTCAAAGCCTCTTTGAAGGAATTTACATAAAAATAACTACAAATTATTTATACATTGGTAACACTGCCCCACTCAAGGACTGCACTTCCAGGGCAGTACAACCCTTGGTCAGGAGGCAAAACAAAACAAATTATAGAGTCTAAAATACAAAAACTAAGTTGCATATGACAATAAAATAACAATACAGATTGCAAAATTAAGTGAGAAATATTAGCACAATTTACAAATGAGCACAAATATTTATATGCAGATATTTACATTACGCATATACAAATTTAACAAATATTTACATTTCAAATTTAAACATTACCGTCAAGTGTAGTGTGTAGCTAACCGATCATAATGAACCACCTTCAGTTTTGATGAAGGTGTTTTAGCAATTCTTACAAAATAATTCCATCTTTTTAAGACTATGTACGGACCGTTTCAGTTACATTGAAGTTTGAGAGAGAGACCTTTGCGTCGAACAGGGTACCACAACCAAACTTTGTATCCTTCCTTGAAACATGTTGTGCAGTCTTTAGATCATACTTTGTCTTCATTTTTTCCGTTGCATTGTGAATTAGCTCCCGAGCTAAGTTGTATACGTCTTCAAATCGTGCCTGGAGATCTTGGATGTACTCCTCGGACGATGAAGGCGCATCTGATGGACAACCAAACAGGATATCACATCGAAGTTCGCGTCCAAACAACATGTGAGCTAGAGTATTGTCATCGGTTTCATGGATAGCACTACTTCGATAAGCCAGCTGAACGGCGGCAACTTCAAGTCCCAATCTTGCTTGTTCCTTGATACTAGAAGACAGAGGTTGTTCAGGATGGTGCAGTTAAACCTCTCGGCCATGCCATTCGACTGAGGATGTAAGGGTATTGTCTGGGTTTTGTCTATCCCAGTGGATGTCACATTCCTCTGAATACAAAAGAAAGTTTTTGAAGTTTGTCGTAAAATGGTAAAGTTCCTGCCTTGATCGTTATGAAGCTGTAGGGTTGTGCCATACCTTGACACCAATCGCTGCACTAGAACCTCATCAACTGTGCATGCCTCATGATCAGGAATGTGATAAGACCCAGGCTACTTAGTGAAGTAGTTCATCAGGACGAGGATGTACTCGCTTCCACTGGAGGCCTGTGAGAAAAGACCCAAGATGTCAGTTTCAATCAGTTCAGATAGTGCTTCCGCGTTATATTGTAGTATTCATCGTCGGCTTCGTTTCTTTGGACCTTTACGTGCCGCACAAGGATCAGATGATTTACACCAATTCTCCACGTCCTCCCTTGCATTGCACAAGTAGAAGCGTTCTCGAACTCTCTGTAGAGTCTTCCTCACACAAAAATTGCCTCCTCAAGGGACACTATGTAACTGCTCCAGAACGTCTGGAATTATCGATCTTGGTAGTAAAATTTGCCATATGAAACTCCTTCCATCGTCAGATTCCTATTTTCTGTATAGTAAGCCATTTCTAATGTGCAGAAAGTTCCAGAGTGCCCAATAACTTTTCTTGCTGGGGCTAAATATGGAAATGTATTTCTATGTAGGTTTGTTGCTGGTCGTCTTCTTCAATTGTAGTATTCGCTTTATGAGAATCTTCCAACTGGGCTTGTTTAAGATCTTGGTCACACCACTGGTCCAATTTCGATGGTATTGACATTGAGACTGTAGCTTGGCAAGTAACCAGATTTATCTTCTGACATTTCTCTTGGAATCTAGAGCAGTACTTGCTGTTTTCCTAGCTTCCATGACCAATCATCTGCATTTTCATGTAGAGTCCCTTTACGGGAGCGTACCTCGAAGTCATATTTTTGGAGGCGTTGTATCCACCTGGCAATCTGGACTTCCGGATTCTTCAAATTAAGCAACCACTCTGAAGATGCGTGGTTAGTCCAGTGCAGGAATCATCAGCCATAGAGGTAATGATGTATATGTTCTATGGTTTTTACGATGGGGAGTAGTTCTTTCCTGGTTGTGCAGCAGTTTCGCTCCGGTTTAGACAGGTATTTACTCCAATAGACAATGACGCGTTCTTGGCCATCAACTTCTTGTGACAGAACAGCACCAACACTTTCATGGCGCACTTCAGTGGTCCGGTATGAACTGTTTGTCGAGTTGTGGATACGTCAAAATAGGTGACGATGTTAAGGCCTCCTTAAGTATCATGAATGCATTTTTACATTCCTCTATCCTAAAGAACTGCTATTTAGCATCTGTCAGCTTGTGGAGTGATCTGGCAATACTCGAGAAACACTTCACAAACTTTCTGTAGTATGTGCATAATCCCAGGAAACTCTGTAGTTCATGGATGTTTTCAAGGCGACTCCAGTTCTCGATTGCAGAGATTTTTTTGGGATCAGTTCTCACACCTGTAGAAGAGATGATATTGCCGAGATAACTCTCTTCACGACGGAACAAATTGCACTTGCTAGGATTCAATTTAAGGTTAGCCATCCTGAGTTTCTGCAGAACCTTACGGATGTTTCTTACATTATCTTCAAAGTACGCCCCACAATAAAAAGTGCACCAGACAGGCTTCATAGGAATGTCCTTTTAGCACTTTTTAATTTAGGCGCTCGGAGGTTGCAGGTGCATTACACAATGCAAATTGCATAACTTTAAATTACCACAATCCTTGTCTCGCTGTGAATGCAGTCTTCTCACGGCCGTCAAGATGCAACTCTACTTGCCGATAACCGCTTTATTTACAGGACCACTGAAAAGAATTCCGATGGCATTCTGTAATCATCCAAATAAATGATGTCAAATTAGGTAAAATGTTAATGAGTTATAATTAATTAGGTATATACCTTTTAGTTATGTAAATAACAAATGTGACTTCTTTTAAGGGTCACAAAAAGAATTTCGTACCATTACGATCTATAGACGGTATTTTAAAAAAACTTATTTTAACATGATTACAACCGATCAAATATAATGAAATGTTATTAAAATGTTTGTATGTTTTTCTGTGGAAAATCGTGGGCATAGAAATGGTAATTAGTATACAGGTTTACACAAAATTGCGATATATTATGAATTTGGTACAAGTTTTGCCATTTTGAATAAAATTTGGTACAAGTATTTATGAACTTAATGGTACAAGTATTGCTTAGCTTTCATTATATTACAAAATTATATATGTAAATATATATATAATATAAAATAAAATAAATGAAAATGACTTATTGAATAATAAGTGATAATGATAAGATGATGAGGCTCCGGATCTGCAGATCCACTAGTATTATAATTTTTGAAAAAATACTTTACTCCCTATAATAAAGTGACATTTAAGGGGGGGGAAATTGCTTAGACATTTTCAGAGTGCTAGCGTTTATTTTGAGAAAAAAAAAAGAAAAAAAAAAACTGAGTGTTCTTGTGATTATTAAAAAAGATAGTTTCTTTTAAAATTTAGAAAAAAGAAAAAAAAAATTCTTACCAAGTACACTATATAAGGCATAAATAAGTTTGATCCAAGTCCTATTGAACTAGTCAATGCCATTCCAGTACTTCTCAAAGCAGTGGGTAGTATTTCTGAAGATTGCTGATAAATAATCATGTATGATGCACTGACAGCAAACTTAGCTAAGATAGATGCTATAACGTCTATAATATTGTGATCTAAGGGGAAAAACAAATCTCATTATTTTAAAAAGATACAAAGTCGAAGAATACTTAATTTTAAAGGTATAATTACTAAATCAATAAAATAAGCCGTTAAATTGTGGAAAAATGTTATTTCTGTAATATAATTGACTGGATTAAAGGTTTGATTTTACATACTTATTTGCAAATTATGGCATTTATAAAATACTAGCTGTTGTGTCCGTTATTTCCACGGGAATTTCATTGTAATTCACACTATATTATTTTTAAAAAATATTTATCTTAATTGAGGCTTACTATACTGATGAAGATAAAGAGAATAAATTGTCATTGTTAATAGTAAAGTTTGTAAATTTTCATTCATATATGTGGGATGGCGCACTTGTGTGGGCAGGCAGAAAACTAATAATTCACTTAATTATTATTAATCACTTAAAATTTAATAAAAGATTAAAGTACTTTATACAAATATTTACAATGATTATAGTTTAAATTAGTATTAAACGGCCGACTAGAACAGTCATATTTAAAAAGTCAAAGTTCACAGTTTTTGTCAAAAGAGGATTACACATAACTTCCGATTTGATCACTTAAAAGTACGCATTCTAGTACAGAACGTCATCTCAGCGAACTTTCGTCGTCCACAGAACGAGGTGCAATCGTCTATATGCACTCGTCGCCATCCATCCGTCAACTGAGCTCTCTCTTTGAACGCTCTCAGCTCCTGTCGATGAAAACGTGTGCTCCGGAAGTGACATCCTTCTGACGTCACAGCTACGTCCTTCCTCTAAGATTCTGCGCTCGCCGTCAGGAGCAAAGGGAAACTGGGCAGTTTTGGAATCAACGGTTGTAGGAAGCAAGGGGCCGATACTACATATATATACATACTAGCAGGCTTTACCCGCTTCGCTGGGCACTATACTTAGATGATTTGTCAAGATCCCGTATCATTATTAATAACCTAAGTTAAAGTTTCCAGTGTGTTTGTTAAAGGTTTTTCCCGCTCACAACGTGTGGAGTACGGGTCCATAGTGCCTCCGGCAGCAACTTACCCGCTTCTTACTTTCGCTTTCCCAGCGAGTATGTTCGAAGTTTTGCGAAATCCCACCGAAGTAAATAATTTGTACACTTAATCAACATTCACACACCGAAATTCCCCATTCTAAGATAATTTATGCGAATTCAAAGGGAAAATTTTGTGTTTTTACACTTGTTTATTGCCCGCCGATACCGAAGGGGATAAGGTGGAGAAATTTCATAAAATCACGTCATAATAAATGTCGGATGCATAAAAATAATTTACTCAGCAAATTTCTTGACCGCAGATTCCGTAGAATTCCCAAAAGAAATTGAGCGTTAAAACGGAAGTCTCGAATTTGCTCCTTCGTAACGTCCCCCACACAACCCCGCACACCCCCCCCCCCCAAAAAAAAACAAAAAATCGAATATGTGATTTGGGAAATATTCTAGAGAAGACACATGGCTGTTTTTAATACCTTTGAACCAATTTTAGTAGATCTCTACTCAAAAATCCGGAATTTCTGAAGTTTTCCCCAAAAACGATTTTTCCCCTCCCTCTTGAAAGAACCAAGAATTTCAAAATCGTGCATAATATTTTATTTATACTCAAGTCTCATCTGCTAATGTGCAATATCATTGCCATGCAGAACTTTGGGGATGAGTTATGCTTACATTTTTTTTTTTTTTTGTTTGTTTGTTTCTTACCCCCAGGAAAAAAGGGGTGAAATCTCGATAAATCCCGTTACTTTAGTTTTCGGAAACGTATAAACAATGCAAGCAACTTTGTAACCGAATCTCTCATAAATATCCCAGGACAGATTTAGCACTGAAAGGGGTGCTTCGAATTTTTCCTTCGTATCACATATCACTCTTTCCCCACAAAAAAAAAAAAAAAAAAAAAAAAAAAAAAAAAAAAGGCAGATCACAGAAAATCAAAAACATGTTTTGGAAATATCCTAAAGAAGACGCACGACTGTTTTCAAAATCTCTGTTCCATTTTGGTAGAGTTCTATTGAAAAATCTGAAATTTTCAAAATTTCCCGCCAAAAATTTATTTTCCCCTTCCTCTCCTTAAAAATCGAAATTTCCTAAATCGCAGATAATATTTTATTTGTACAAATGTGTAGTCTCCCCATATGCAATTTCTTTGATCTAATGTAATTTGGAACTGGAGTTATGCTTGCAAGTGTGTTATTGCCTTCTGGGGTAAACGGGGGTAGTTTGGATAAATCCCGTTACTTTAGGTATCGGATACATATAAACAATCCAAGTACCGAAATTTGTGAGTGCAGCTCCCACAGATTTCTCAGGACAAATTTAACGCTAAAAGGATTATCTCGATTTTACCCCTTCTAAAACCCCCTCACACACACACACAAAAAAAAAAAAAAAAAAAAAATGCGTTATTGGAAATATTCCAAGGAAGTCGCATAGATTTCTTTAACATCGTCATTCCACTTCTGGTAGAATTCTACTTAAAAATCTGGAATTTGCGAAATTTCCCACAAAAAATCAATTTTCCCCTTCTCTCCCCTTAAAATTTGAAAATTCGAAAATTGCAGATGATGTTTTATTTGTAGTCATATGTAGTTCCCCCTATGCAATTTCTTTACTTTGAAATAATTTGGAGCCATATTATGCATATAAACGTGTTTTGAATTTTGCTCCCAGTGAAGAACGGGGATGGATTTCGAAAAAGTTGATATATATAATTTAAAGTTGAGTAAAGACCTAAAATCCTGTCATGCGCTATTGAATTCCCTTCAGCCGTTTTCTCGTTATACATGGACAAATATAAGGTTACAGACACACAGTCGCGCGCGCACACACACACACAAAGACAAAATTTTCAGAAGCCATTTTCGGCTTGCATGATGCGTAAAACGTGAAGATACCTCAAAAAATTTTTATTCTGACAAATTTACAGACAAAAGTCTTATTTTATTAGTATAGATATCTTTTAATGTCCTTGTTTGAGCACTGACTTGAACAGAAATTTTCTCAACGACCGAAAAAAAAAGATTTCTATTGTTATTTACGCTCCAAAAACAGTTAAAATACCTAGTAAAAAAAAAAGAAAAAGTTATCAAGTGGGTTCTATACTAAAGTTGTACGTATTTTTCAACATTCTCCATCATCGAAAAATCATAAGTTTTTTCTGCACTGAATGTTCATCAAATTTTGAATTTATAGTGATATTTGAATCCGTTATCGAGAACAGGGTATCACATAATATATACGCGTTTTAAAATATAGAAAATTATTGTAATTTGGAAAATATTTAATAGACCCATTTGGCGAGATTTGAAATTCGGCATCGAAATAGCTCGGTTGTTTCTCGCCAAAGTCTTTTCTAATGTAACTGCGATAGCCCTTTTAATTCATCGCCAAGATGGGACAAAAATTTATGCGAAAGGAAGAGAATACTGTACTAAAGCTGTGGCCAAGTAATTGAAAGAACACAGTTGGTTCAGATAAATTAATATTACTTTGCTTAAAAATTACTTTAAAATTAGAAACATTGCATATGAAAACATTCATGATGACCATAGCGTAGTAGTGAAAAAATGAACATAAAAATATCTCAAACGAAATTATTTAAAGTAATGCAGGAGAAATTACTTAAATTAATATACCTGAAGAAATTATAACTGGAATGAAACATGAGATAGTACACAATGAAAATGCAATGAAAGAACAGTTCCTCCTTCCTATTCGCTCCAAAAAATACAAGGTCGGAAAGTGGGCAGGTATTTCCATAAGGGACAACAAAAAGAAATTCAGAAATTTATTTCCAAAAAGATTCCTGACATTTACTTGAAGGCCAAATGTTGTTATCGAAATACCAACCCTGTGAAATAGAACATAAATTTTATTTTATGTTATTTTAATTATTAGTATATTAAAGAAAACTGAGAAACTCTTGGTCAGAAATCACAGAATTTTATAAAACACTATATCTCTGAAAAATGATAAAAATTTATTCCAAAATCCAAATCAGCAATTAAAATGAATCAAAATTCTTACGGATGATAAAATTTCAATTTTTGAAAACATATTGCTTGGATAATTTTGCGTTTGAGGAGAAATCGATTGGGGATTTTTTTTTTTTTTTTTTTTCCGAAAATTTTTTATTCCAACGTTTTGATTGGATTTACCCATTTTCAGATAGGGGAGAGTTGTCTAAAACGGGGACGGCGGGTCAAATGGGGACGTTCAGTTTCTCATTGATTAGTGCTGTCCTCTTTGAATCCAATAGTCTACGATAATTCTAATTCGGCTATAAGCAAGTTTGAATCTATTTGTTGACATATTTTACCGGATGTGTTATTTTCTACAAAGTTTTCAAATTTTTGCGATTTTCGTTTCAATTGTCGCCGTACGCTGTATTATATCTTATCAAGTGACCTTTGAACGTTCGATTTTGGTAAGTACGTTATGGATTCGTCTAGATTTAATATACATTTTCACACATTGCTTTATAGTTTTGTCTGACACGTGTGTGAAGAGACGCCACGTTTTTAGCACACGTCATGGTCGGCTCAAACGGGGACATTGACGGTAGTCCAAAACGGGGACGTCGAACCCCAGAAATGTTCAGCTTTTAACACTTCGCCTAAAATAATAATGCCTCTGCCATAAGAAACTGAACGTTAGCAAAAAAAAAAAAAAAAAAAAAGTGAATGACACGAAGAGAAGTAAAACTGTCATACTCACTTCATCACCTTACAAAGCAGAATTAAAAGCTGCAGAACAGGAGAAAAATGCTAAGCAGAATAAACAGAAAAAAAATTGGTCAAGAAACCCACCGAATCTAATCCCAGGTATTCAAAAGCTAAAAAGGAGAAGAAAATAAAAAAATTCAAGACCCAATATTATCATCTGATGAGGAACACAGTAGCGAGGACACTTGTATTTTTTGTTATGAACTTTACATTGACTCGAAAGACAAAAAGGGGTAGATTCCATGTAGCAGCTGTCGAAGTTGGGCACATGAAGTCTGTTCAAGTGTTGAAAAAAGCGATGTCAATTTCCGATGTGACGTCTGTGTTTGATTATGTGTCATTCTAGTAACTGTTGGAAAATATAACAAAATACTTTATCTGCATCTTGATTTTGCATTAACTTCACTTTTTCTTTGTAATCCAAGTTTTTCTAATAAAATTTCTCATTAGGACTTCAATTTACGTTATTTCTTATGAGTACCCCATTTTACCCAACCGGTTGTCCAAAACGGGGACTTTGCACATTTTTCGGAGAAATGTTTTTTCTGACTATACTGATGATATTTTTTAAAAAATAACTGTGCCATCTGATAGTCCAAGACATGGTCTAATCAGGAAATGCTTTGCTGAATTTTTCTTATTTATAGATTTTTTTTTTTTTTTTTGCGGACAGAGATATGTTAGCGTCCCCGTTTTGGACAACTTTCCCCTACCCTGAACTTCATTTGCCAATTTTTAGAAAATGTCTCTGTGCGTGTCAAAAAAAATTAAGTGGGCGCTCTGACGAGATATCTGACTAACTAAAGGAGGAATTAATTAGCATTTTCTATTTGATTGAATCTTCTCTTAAATTAGTGCTGATGGGATTTTCGTGCACATCGTTTAACATGTTACACTTCAATGCTAAAGTTTCGTGCTCCAATGTTTCCTCATTTAAATGAAACTATATATCAATTTCTTTCTTATACACATGCATCACACGGAATGTAAGGACATATTGTGAAAATACTATGCTGCATAAGTTAAGGTGCACATCAAAGGGCGGTTGGCTCGGCAAATCTTCAATATTTTCTTTGTACAGAAAGGCATCTTAACACTTCTGTCATACATAAACGTATCGAATTTGGTATGTGAAATACAAATGATGAAAATATTGCTTAATCATTTTAGGAGAAAACTGAGACTCAGCTAGTGATGTTATTTACATTATGCCTTTTTAAGAACTATATCTCAGCTATATCTCAGCACGTGTTAGCTTAAACTGCACCTATCTACATACTCAAAACCTTTGTTGAGCTATATTGATTATGTTTTTCGCTTTGTTGTATTGTATTTTACATGGGTACGTTTTCTGAGAACCACAGCATGCTAAGTGTTTTTTATTATTCTAATTTGACATACATGACTATTCTTTAAAAAAAATAATTGGAAAACATTTTGCTTGTTTTGCATATTTAGAAATATACCAACGAATTTCTTAGTTTTATAATACAGGGGAAAAAAAACTTTTGGACTTTAAAAATTTGTTTTATTGGGTTAATCATTATAAATTTCAGTTTGACGTCATTTCATGTATTATAGTACGAGTTTAAAACTGTAGCATTCATAATTACTTTCCATAGAAATAAATAATTAAAATGTTTACCAGCAAGCTGTCACAAGGAAAAATCTCTTCCTTATAGTGGGATATTTAAAAATTACAAGAGGAGAAATCTTGTCATTACTGGACTTCTCCAGTTTAAACTTTTCTCCTAACACCTACAAAAGAATAAAAGGTGAAATTGTAGCAAATGTATTACGACAGTTTACAAAATTTTATAATAAATCAAATTCAGAACGGAATCCTACCTTAATATTCTGCATCAGTTGATTGTTTTTATGAGCTGATTTGCCATTTGATTTTGAAATTTTCGTCAAAATGGAATGAGCTTCTTCATAGCGCCCAGCAAGAATTAACCATCTTGGTGATTCCGGTACAAACCTTAATATTAATTATTTATATGAATGAAACTGATATCATTAAAGGAATTAAATAACAACGAAAGTAAAATATATATATTATTATTGCATGAAGTAAATTCTAAGTAAATGAAAAAAAAAAAAAAATATCTGGTGTGAAACAAACATACGACTTCCATTACACGTATTATATGCCAGTTTTGGAAATAAAGTGATCAGAAGACATAAGACAGACCTTACAAAGTTGACACCTAAAAATTATCTGGTAAGAGAAACTTTACACACATCTAAAGCTATATAAAATAGAGCTTACAAAGCAAATTAAAAAATAAGAAAAAAAAAAGTTCTTATATATTTTTTTTCAAACAACTAGTTTCGTAATAAAAAACTGACCTTCCTAATTACGATGATAGTTAATTTTCCTGTAATAACCACGTAATACACGAGAAAGGATATCTAAAATGAGTTTATGTAAAAAAATTTAAAAGAATCGTTAGAGCCGTTTTTGAGATACCAACTTTTACGAAACATAGCATACTCAAATATTTACTGGAAAAAATTAATTACATGCAAATCTATATTTAAAAGGGCGTTAATATGGCGAGTTTGAAAAAAATCCGTTCAGCCGTTTTTAAAGGAACGCACTTGCTAGTCCTGAAATTCAGCTATTTGTATAGGACGCCTATCAGTTTTCATGAACTAACCAACTATATCGACCGAAAGAGCATCTAACAAAGTGTTTATGTTGCAACTTTGAAGAAAATCGTTAGAGCAGTTTTTAAGATACGGACTTACGGTCCCATTTACGGTTTCCGATGTTCTACTTCCAGTTTTCCCATTTTCAACAAAGTTTGCAAAATGCTTGGAAACCAGACTTGTGTCAGTTCTCAAGTTTCGTAGTTCTATCTTTATTAGTTTCAGAGGTATAATGGAAACCGGCGCTTGCGCTGCACCAACAACCGACCCAGGCTCGTTTTGTCGCCCATGCGGTCCAAAGTATTTATTGTCCCCGAAGGAGAAGTCACTGTCATCGCGACAGCAGAAACCCGTCACATGACAGCAAGTACCAGCCCAGATATGGACAGCTTAGACTCCCAAAGCTTACGTCAACCCTTCGGACCGACCTAAGTTGGTCAACAACAGGCCCGTCTGCCCGGGTCCCGGCTGTACCACGGTTTGACGGCCAGAAGGGCCAGTTTACCTTCTGAGGACGGTGCTCGACCATCCACAAAGCCGTGCTCCCTGCGGCGTTCAACTGCACCAGTCAAGCAATGCCAACTGGGCAGGATGCACACGCTTCTCCTTTATATAAGCTGGCCTCCACTGCCACATGACAGGCCCCACTCAGGACACCAGGACACGCCCGAATTGCTCGGGCAATTCACCCCATATGAGCACAAAGTGCCAGAAAACTTAGTCCATGTCATTTTGACGCCACAACACACGCTCATGCGCCATCCGCTTACATTTCTGCTAGCGGAAATCACAAAAAGGATACTTGGAAGGTAGGATTGCGTTGGTTTGGTATCAGCTAGGGTAAAATCCTTTGGCGGTGAGGCAAAACCCCTATTTCTAAAGACGTCCGCTAATTTGCATCTTCGATCGCTATTGCGGAATGCATCTGAACTAGCAGAGCGTACATACCTTTGGTTGGCGGAAGAGAAACCTTCGGTACAACCATGTAGGAGCAAGCTCCTTTAACCCACTGTAGTTAGCGTTCGAATCCGCCTGGTTGCCCTTCTTTGGGATGCCTCGGGTCGCGCACTTTCTACCGTCTCCATTTGGAACGCACAGCTGAACCTCCTCGAGACGATACTTTCCACCCTCATCACACAGTCGTGTCAAAGTAGCACTGCAATCGCCACACTGCACGCAAACCTTTATGCTCATGCCAGGAGACCTTTCCAGCACCTGCAACATGGCTGGGTGTATCAGCCCAACAAGAGCTCTCAAAAAGAGCAAGCTCCCCACTCCAGATTGAGTCACTTACACGCCCCGCCAAGAGACCTTTCAAGCACTTGCTACATGTCTTCGGTGAATTGCTGAGGAAAGGGACAAAGGATTGAACGCTCACACCCGGACCTCCGGGAGCGAGTCGGAAGAAACCAGCATCCACACCTGTACGCTCACGCCAGAGAGACCTTTCCAGCACATGCAACGTGGCTGGGTGTATCGACTCAGCAAGGCCCACAACCCAGAGTGAGTCACCTTTACGCCACACCAGGAGACCTTTCCAGCAAGTTGTCTGAGTGAATTATTGGGCGAGTGGGGGGGCAGGGTAAGCAATCTGGCCAGTCTGGCAAAACCGCTGTCCCTCCAAAAGACATCTTGCAATTGCTTTTCAATTGCTCTCGTCAATGCCAAACCTCGTTAGTTCACCGATCGAGCGACTATCCAGGGGCCACCGCTGGGAGGTAAGGTCTAGCTGACGAGCGTAGGAGCGCTGCCTGAGGGGTCAGCGCGTCCCACTCTGCTACCTAGTTTCAGAGATATGATTATTAGTCAGGGTATGTGAGTATGTATGTAGATGGGGAATCTTCTGGCTATCATACCTAGTTTCAGAGGTATGATAGCCAGAAGATTCACCACATACATACATATTCACATACCCTGACTAATTGCCAAAAACTACTCTTTTGGACTTACAATCCTTAAAACGTGTAAATCAGGTGAAAATTCGATATCGAATTTTTGGACCGAATACAATACTTCCATTATCTTCGGTAGTTGGGTAATGGAAGTAATTAAAGAAGCGCAGCTTTAATAAAAGTAAAAGTAGATTATAAGTTATAACAAAGCAAAAGGGATAAAAATAATTGACTTAATAAAAAATAGACATCTTTATTCGTGACAAATTTAGATTTTGAATTTTCATCATATTACACTTATTTTCATTTCATTATATTTATTAACGTATTTCTTAATACTGCTAGGATATTATTAGCTGTAGTATATATATGTAGCAATATCCAAGTATACATCGATAATGTCGAGTCATTTTATCTGTCATTTAAATTACGTATATCGGTGATCTTCTATTAACCGACAGCCTCTTGTCGTAACCAATTAAATATGTAAGTTACGCTGGATATTCTTTTTACTTTAACCCATAAATAATATTATACACACACACACACATATGTTAACTGAAAAGTGAAGTATGTTATTATTTCTATCTTCAAAAAAAAAAAAAAAAAAAGGAAAATTTCTTTTCATATTGAGCACTATTCTTAACTATCTAGTAGCATTATAACTGTATTATTTCAAACCTGAGATGAACCTTTTGAATATTGCAATTAACAGCTACAAAGCTTCTCCTATAAAGGCAGATGATTTTTTGAATTAACAGTTCAAAAAATGAAGCAATAATCGCGGCAAAATTTATAATCATATAGAATCAGATTATAAATAAATTGCAGCAACGAAATTTAGTATAGGTTTTATCTTTTGATATATAACACAAATACACCCCCTAAATAATCCACCAAACACGCAAAAGCCCCTATTATTGGTGTAAACCTGACTTAGCTATACTTTGTAGAGATTCTATCGAAGAGAGACACATATTTTTGCATTTTAGATTACCATAAATTAATCTCCAGTAATCAAGTGATCAAAAAAAGCTTCTGTAAATTCCATGTCTTCAATCGCATAGCTCTGTTTCCTTCACTTAGATTATCATAGCTGCCAGTATTTTAATTTATTCTGAAGTACTTTAAACAACCTCATTTATTTCCTGCCACTTATTTTTTTAAAGATATTTTTTCTTATTTGATCGAAGTTACATATTAGAGAAAATTTTTCTATATATGAAGTGGTGCGAAATAAAGATGGGTTTAAATGTACTCCTGAATAAATTAAAATATTGGCAGCTATGGATTGTGCAAGACCCAAACACTTGCTCTGCTTATTTTACAATTTCATGCAAATGTTCTTGGAAGATAAATCAAGGTTAGTTAAGAGTGTGACATTTTCTCGATTGTTTGACATGAATTTGCTTATATTTCCGTCCTTCACATGTCATTATCTAAAGTTGTTTGTCTTCCTGATCAAAATGCGTCAGAAAGATGAAAAATATCGAATTTTAACTTAAAAAAAACTGCCTTTAACATTTACAAAAGTTTAATACACTTTAATAAACATTGTAAGTGATTTTTGTAGAAACAGTTACGCTACCACCCTTTTGAGACTCAAAACGCATGCATTGACAGATATGTACCTTTTTTTTTTTTTTCTTTGCCATTTCACTAAAAAAAAAAAAAAAAAAGAAAATGACAATCGATAAATTACATTCGAATATCTACGTGCGCAAAAGCGACATTAATTTCCGCCGTTTCTAATAGTTACAGTACACATGTGAATATAAAACTAAAAGAACTCAATTAAGTTAGTGCGTCTTTCGACAACGGAAAAAAATCCATCATAAACAGGTTCGAATTATTTTTTAAGTCGATCAATGAATTTAAATAAATGGATTAGAGATGTGCAAATTTTGACCATACATTTTTTTTTATCAAGGTTGTAGGTCAGTTTTAAACGTTTTTATTTGTTCCAATTATTTCTGGAAGTATTAACAAACGTTTCTGTGTCTATCCTGAAAGCCTGAATTTTACGCAGATTTGCCGTAAATAATATTGACAATATCAAAATTTGTCAAAAACCTTCATCATTTTTTAGAACTGAAATTCAATTCATTCTATCGCGTGCAACTTTTTAAATTTACATGATATGCTTTTGGGGTTTTTATATAAGTAGCTCAATACAATCGGCTATTATATTATTCAAATGAAATGTTGTTAAAACTTGCGCATGCGCAGTTAAAAATGTAGCAGAAATTCTTATATTTTATTACATATTTAATATTTTTGCATTCTGATTGCAATATGCTATGTCGAATGTTTTGTGTGAAGTTTTCTGTAAATTGCTTTGCTTTGGATTTAATACCTTGTGAGTTATAAATTTAAAAAATGACAATTTTATTTATTTATTTTATTTTATTTTTAAAGGAAAAGGTATATCTCCATGAATGTATGTGCTAATCTCATAAAAACTAATACAGAGAATAAGAAGAAGCCTCATAAACACATGCTATAGCTGGATTGCATTTCATGCATTACAGGATAATCACAAACATTTTCATTTTTGTTCAATTATTTCTTGTTTCCACTTTTATTTTCGGGAAAAAACTTTTACTGAATTATATGAGGTGTTACATGTAATTTCCATTTCTAAAGTCTCAAAATAATTCATTAAGTACTTTTTGAAATATTTGAAAAAAACATCTGAAACCAAAAATATCAGGTAATTTATGGGATGACAGTGTTGCAATTTTAAAGTTACTATATGGATTTGTTAAATTTTTCAACTTTTCTGTGGCTGATCGCTTGTTGCTTTATTTATTGTAAAACCACAAATAACAGTAAAGATGTTGAAAAGCTCCGATTTATGTTGTCTTCCTTCTTCGATCAGTGATTATACGATATGAAATGCCAAAGTGGGAAAGCATTGGTCATAAAAAGCGCGAGCAACTGTTGTAACCGTCATATTTATTATAGCAATAAATTATTGGAACATGTAAGACGGTCAAGACAGTTTACACTGTATAATTTTCCTTCCAAGTGTGTAAGCAGACTTATTATGTCAATATGAAATAAACTTAATCCTTCATCTGTTCCTTTTCGTAAGTGGCAAATGATGAATGAATATGTCTATTAATTTAGTTCTTTTAACAATCAGTACGGCATTTTGCCCATTCATTTACATTTTTCCAAACGTTTTTCCAAAGAATTCTAGAAACTTTAGTTTGACTGCAGATTTCACATCAGGGTGAACTAATTCGTGGAAATACATGTTTTCTAGAAGCTTCAAGTATAAGTGGACGAATTTCCGAAGTTAAAATTTCTCATCAAAAACGTTTACGAAAGTTCACAGTATATTGTTTGAAATTCAAGCGAAATTTTAAACGTAGCTTGTTAAGA
Organism: Salticus scenicus; assembly: GCA_963930645.1. Classification (NCBI taxonomy): domain Eukaryota; kingdom Metazoa; phylum Arthropoda; class Arachnida; order Araneae; family Salticidae; genus Salticus; species Salticus scenicus. Next base: position 349,282,961 of record OZ005650.1, on the reverse strand, counting down.
TCTTTAATGTTGATCAATGCGTCAGAAATTTCATTGTAATTGGTTATAAAGAACAATTCTTTTCTGAATAAGGATTCTACAACTATGTTTTCCTATTCATCAACATGACGAATATCTGTTAAAAACTGTGACACAACTGTTTATTAGATTTTTTTTTTTTTTTTTTTTTTTGAAAAACAAATTATATGATATGTATAAACTATAAATTCCCTTCGTTCTATAATATATTCTAATTGCTTTTAGAACAGACATATCCTAAGTATTCCTTGATCATACATACTGTAACTTTTTTGAGCATTATTTATTTTAAAAAGCTAATAAGAATTATGCCATTATTCAAATTTTATATTTATATTTCCATTTGCTTCAAAATAAGGCGCAAAAGAAGACAACGGTAAATGATGTTGTACCTTAAATTGTGGAGGCAATTGTTAATTTCTAAAACAATATATTCTTTAAGATGTCTCAAACTAGATTAAAGACTATATATAAAACTAGGAATATGTTCATAGTAACATTATGATAAGAAAAGGTTTATACATGAAGATTTTATTTGTTAATATCGATTTCATTTGCTATTGATAACTTACTTCCAGTATATCCAGATAGCAGCAGCACAGGAAGCTGTCACCAAGCTATGACGCACCCAGTCTCTCGTCAACCATGCAATTAAGGACAGGAGACACAATCCTAAGTTAAAAGCTGTCACTACTACAAAATTTACCCAACTTCTGAATTTTGGACTCACCATTTCTAGCACTGAATAATAAAAGACATACTGTATTACAATTTACTTATTACACTGGTTTTCTCAGCATCAATTTATTTTCATGTTTTCTTCTAATAAGACCTTATACAATAAACCGAGTAATCCTTAAACAAATGTACTTATGAATGTGAGATTGAAATTTCATATTTGTCATCAAAAAGCACTAATCGAACATTATATAAAGTTGACATGGGGAATAATAAATTACAAATAACACTGCCCGGCGTGAAAATTGGCCCCAACACCATTTTTGCAAATTCTTGTGTAAAATGATCTCCTGAATCCGAATATGACGGCCATTTCACCATATCACCCATCATTTTAGGGGGTCGCTCCCTATTTTTACCAGTTTTCTGTAATTTTATGGTCATAAATTTGATTTATAGTGGAGAAAGAAATATTTTAACTGATAAATATTTTCTGAGAGCCTAAAGAGGTGAAAAATTCTAAAACGTGAACATTTGCAGGAAGAGGGAAATTTAGGTGGGGGGGGGGGGTGATTTGCTACTGAAATTATAAGTTACATTCATTACATTTTATTAATCAATTAATATTATCATTTATTATACGTTATTTATATATATATATATACTAGAAGGCTACGCCCGCTTCGCTGGTTCCTATTTTTAAATGAATCATTATAATTACTGAATTCTCAAAACTGCATTAATTTTTATCACGTTATTAAAAAAGATAAACAAAATCTGATTAGGAAAAATGTCGCACCGGGTTCCCACTGCCTTCAGAAAAAATTCCCAAAATGCTCTAAATCTTATTTATATTCTTTTCCCCCTTCGCCCCCCTCACTCCCCCCCTCGCGCCCTCTATCCTAATAATTTTACAAATTCGAAAATATCCGCAATCGATTTATAGGTATCAAAAACCTCTATGCACCAGTTTTGAACGATCTATCTCTATTTTTATTTTTTTGGCCCTCTGCTCCCCCCTCCCGGCCCTCCTAATAACTTTACACTTTCAAAAATATTCCCATTCGACTCGCAGGCCTCTAAAAGCTATCTGTACCAATTTTGAACGGCCTAACTGTATTTCTAATTGTTTTTGCCCATAGCCCCCCCCCCTCCTTACCGCCCCTCCTTTTAATTTTACACATTCGAAAATATACAGAATCGATTTGTAAGAATCGAAAACCGCTATGTACCAATTTTGAACAACATAACTCTATTTTTATTTTTTTGCCCCTCCTAATAACTTTACACTTTCAAAAATATCCCCATTAGACTTGCAGGCCTTTAAAACCTGTTTGTACCAATTTTGAACGGCCTAACTCTATTTCTTTTTGTTTTTGCACATTGCCCCCCCCCCCTTATAATTTTACAAATTCGAAAATATCCACAATCGATTTGTAAGCATCAAAAACCGCTATGTACCAATTTTGAACAATCTAACTCTATTTTTATTTTTTTGCCCCCCCCCCCTTCTCGCCTCTTAATAACTTTACACTTTCAAAAATATCCCCATTAGACTTGCAGGCCTTTAAAACCAGTGTGTACCAATTTTGAACGGCTTAACTGTGTTTCTAGTTGTTTTTGCCCCATAGCCTTCCCCCCTTCCTGCCCCACCTGGGGCTGAATTTCTAAAATTCCAGAAATTGGTTTTTAGACATTTGCATTAGCTATATTTTAGAGCAAAAATTTCACGTATAACTGTTTTTTTTTTTCTTTTTGGGATATATAGGATTATGTGAAATCACGTTTTGCCCCCCCCCCCACCACCACCACTGGGGACCGAATTTCCGAAATTCCAGAAATCAATTTTTAGATATTTGTGTTAGCTATAAAAAGCAAAAATTTTACGGATATCTGTTTTTTTGTTTGAGATATGAAGGATTTTGTGAAATCACGTTTTGCCCCCTCCCCCCTTGGGGGGCTAAATTCGTAAAATCGCTTCTTAGTGGATGCCTACGTCATAGGAAGAACATTGTCACAAAATTTCATGCTTCTAGGTCCAGGGGTTTGGTCTGGGCGATGATGAATCACCCCCTCACTCACTCAGTCAGGAAGAACAATTATATATATATAGATTAAGTGTTAAAATAATTATTTTCCTTTCTCCAAATCAAATTCATGACAAAAACAATTACCGAAGAGCGATTAAAAATTGGGGGAAGAGGTGACGTCCCGAGAAAACGGTGGGTGATGTGGCAAAATTGGGGCAATATTCCGATTCAGGAGGTCATTTTACATAAGAATCAGCAGGAATGGTATCAAAAAGAAAACTTTTTTTTTTTTTTTTTTTTTTTTTTTTTTTTAAGTATGTTCATCTTAAACTATCTGAAATGTCATTGACACAATATTTTAATTACAGTTATTTATTTAAAAAATTAAATTAAATTTCCCTTTCTTGAAAAAGGAGTTTAATAAAAAACTGTACTTCATATCAGTTTAAAAATTATTCTTGAGTATTATTTTTTTTTCTCTGATTTTTCTTTTACATTTTCCTTAAAAGAATATATATATATATATATAAATATATATATATATATATATACATACATATATATGTATATGTATGTATAAATATGGAAAAAAAAAAGTTTAAGATTTTAGAGCACAGAAAAAGGGCGATATTTTTATACAAAATTGTATAAAATTTTAACTAACTTTTTTTGAAAATTTAAATTGTGAGTCTTGCTTTCCTTGGACTCTTCAGAAAAGCAATATACACGATTACTCACAGTTCTAAGCGAAAATTTTGTTTGAAATTTAGCATAGTTCTGGAAAATAGAATTGAGTACAGCTTCAACAAATTATTTTTCTATTTCCTCTCTCTCTCTCTTTTTTATTATTATTGTTATTATTATTACTATTATTTCAACTAATTTTACATGAATATACAAAGGGTAGAATGTATTGAAAATATCTTTGCCAAAAATGCAAACTTCATTTTTTTAATCCTTCGTTTAAGCACTTCTCAATTCTGTTTTGAAAAAGTATGCCAAATTTCATTAAGATAGGCGCATTAATTTTTGAAAAATTGAGTCCACTATTTTCTTGAAGGGTGTCCTGAAACCAGACAACAAAAAAATTAAATTATCGTAATTTTTCATAGAACTTCAATAAATATTGTTTAATTGCTGTTTTTTTTTTTTTTTTTTTTTTTTTAATATATTCTCAAAATTTTAAATAAATGTTTTCTTTCTTATAAAAAAAAAAAAAAAATGTAGAAAATGTCCTTCTTTTTTAGCCTATGGAACCCAAGTAAAATCTTACATTGATATAAACTTCGGTTGATTATTTGCTGACAAGCATAGCATTCAAATTTTATGTTCAGAATGTTCTTTTATAGAAAATGTATCAGCACAAAAACAAAATAGCTTTTTTTTTTTTTTTTTTTTTTTTAACTGTTGAATACCAGTGTATTTAAAGATAAAATTATTTTTTAAATTACACAGTTTATGCTTCAAATATCACTGTTCACACTGAATTAACAGACATTGCTACATAAATGTGTCTACATTTTTTACAATTATACCCTAAAATAGGCACGAATACTGTTCTGGATAGGGAAAATTTATTTAGTTTTTAATGTAGTATAAATAAAGAAAATTCATATTTTACTAGCTGGAACCCGTCTAATGCGACGGTCAATTTATTGACCGTAATGTTTCAAAAACCGTCGCATCATTATTTAAATGTATTTCAAGGTAAAACATCTAATATAATTTACGACATTTTACTTAAAAAAAAGAAATTCGGAAAAATGCTTATAAATAGAAATACTATATACGACACCACTTTCTACAAAGTATTGTCATTGGTGACGTCAAACTGACTCCAAATAAATAGTTGCTATCTTTTATTTTCTATTTCGTTTAATAATATGACTACATGTTAGCTGACCCGCCCGGCGTTGTCCGGGCCTTTGATAATAACTTTAAATAAACCTTAAATTTGCATGATTTTAAATCCTAAACTCGATTTCGTTTGAATTTCTATTTTTAAATAAAGCATCGTAAAAAAATAATCAGATGTAACAAAAAAATTACCTTGAACCAAACGAAACTCTGCCTTGTGACCACGGTGCCTGCGGCAGCGCATACGCTGGCCGCTAATAACATAAAAAAATTCCCAAAAATTAATCTGGAACCAAACGAACTCGACCGGCGTTGCCCGGCCCATGATAATAACCTTAAATGAACCTTAAATTTGTATGATTTTATATCTTTAACTCGATTATGTTTGAATTTCTATTTTTTAATAAAAGCATAGCATCGAAAAAATAAAAAATAAAAAAATCAGCTGTAACAAAAAAATTACCTCGAACCGAATGAAACTCTGCCTTGTGACCCCGGTGCCTGCGGCAGCGCATACACGGATCGCGAACAACATGAAAAAATTCCCAAAAATTAACCTGGAACCAAACGAACCCGACCGGAGTTGCCCGGGCCCATGATAATAACCTTAAATGAACTTTAAATTTGTATGATTTAATATCTTTAACTCTATTTTGTTTGAATTTCTATTTTTAAATGAAAGCATCGCGAAACAAATAATAATCATATATAACAAAAAAAATTGCCTCAAACAGACCGGAACTCGGGCTCGTGACCCCGGTGCCTGTGGCAGCGTATATGCGGGTCGCTAATACCATGAAAAAATTTAAAAAATTAATCTTGAACCGCACGAACCTCTGAATCGTGTTTCCGCCGCCTGTGGCTGCGGCACCGTATAGCAAGCATGCTACGCACGCGCTGCAAAATTCACTTTCCTCCACCAGAGAGCGCAGTATGTTGCATACGAACATCACCAAGCATCTTGAATTTCCAAGACCTTTCAAATAAGGTGTCACATGGTGGTGTCAACTGCAAAATCCTTTAGTTGCACTTTCTCCCGACAGGGGGCACAGTGTGTTCTGTACGAACATCACCAACGGTCAAGAAATACCAAGACCTTTAAAATAAGATATAACATGATAGGGTCTACTACAAAATCACCTAGTTCCATTTTTCACCACCAGGGGGCGCACTATATTGTATACAAACATCCATAATCAACATGAAATTTCAAGACCCCTATCACTGATCGCCTTGGATTTCCAAGACCTTTTAAATAAGGTGTAACATGGTGGTGCCAACTGTAAAATCCTTTAGTTGCACTTTCCACCACCAGGGGGCGCAGTGTGTTCTGTACGAACATCACCAACGATCAGGAAATACCAAGACCTTTAAAATAAGATGTAACATGATAGGGTCTACAGCAAAATCACCTAGTTCCATTTTTCACCACCAGGGGTCGCACTATATTGTATACGAGCATCCCCAATCGACATAAAATTTCAAGACCTTTGAAATGAGGTGCTACATGTGTGGGTCTAGAACGGATTTACCTCACAAACTAATTTCCCCCCCTCCAAATCTACTTTCCCCCTTTCCCCCCCCCCTTTAAAATCGAAAATTCCAAATTCGCAGAAAGTCATTTTTTAGTATTCGACTCTAGTCCCCATAGTACACTTTCCACACCGTGAAGTAATTTGGAGCTTTAACCCGTTCCCCCCCGGGGGGGAAACTGTTCAACATTTTTTTAATTTTCTCTTTTCATTACACAACTACAGACCAAGACCATTTTTTTAGACACCTCAACCAAATTATTACACCAAGTAGTTCTCTCAATATAGTGGAGACAGACAAAAACATGTTTCAAATTAATATATAGATTTTTTTTTTTTTTCAAATAATTGATTTACACCAAATGCAAGAAAATCTTGAAAAATTCTTGAAAAAATTGAATGTAAAGTTGTTTGTACACGCGTAACTTTCTTCAAACTCAACGAATTTAAGCAGTTAATAGCTCAAAAGAAAGAGCTTGATCCACTGAGTGTTCTTAGACTTGTGTCAACAGCCTACGTTAATTAGAACTCCAGTTATAGAGGTTTGAGTGAAGGAAAATCTTGAAAAAATTGAATGTAAAGTTGATTCTGCACGCATAACTTTCCTCAAACTCAACGAATTTAAGCAGTTAATAGCTCAAAAGAAAGAGCTTGATTCACTGAGTGTTCTTAGACTTGTGTCAACAGCCTACATTAATTAGAACTCTAGTTATGAAGGTTTGAGGGAAGGAAAATCTTGAAAAAATTGAATGTAAAGTTGATTGTGCACGCATAACTTTTCTCAGACTCAACAAATTTAAGCAGTTAATAGCTCAAAAGAAAGAACTTGATCCACTGAGTGTTCTGAGAGTGAAACGATCAAGATCCATTCATTAGAAGAGGAGCTATGAGAATTCGAATTGTTTGAGTGAATGTGTCCCATAAGAAATGTACAGGGAAGAATCGCGTTTGAGTATAACTTGAGTAAGGTGGGAGTTGAGTAAATTTCAATGATTGATGACAGATCTGTGCCTAAATACCTTTCATTTAAAAAAAAATGAAGGAAATCGGCCGGATAGAACGGCCAGACGGACTGACTTTAGTTTTCATAAATTTTTTTAATATATAAGATTCACCTACTTATAAAGCAGATGAATTCAATTTGAATTCATCATCTTATGTACATTACTTATATCTTTCTTAACTAATTCATCAACTTACATACTAAGTATATCGATTACTTCATTGAAAGCAATAAAAATGCTCAATAATATTATTCTACGATTTCGGTAGCACTGACCATAGCGTCATCAGAGAAATCCATAGATATAGTAATTTATATAGATCTATCATCCGCACGTTAACGAGCAAAGATTTTTGATGCCGAAAAAGTTTTTTTGGCATCAGCCATTAGAGAGTTAAAACTCGAAAACAGTAATAGAATAGAATGGTAATGAATTTTGATAATGCCGAAATAATGCGCGGCTTTTAAGTGTTGTAATATATATATATGAAAATAAATGGGGTCGGTTTCATAAATAAGTTATATTCAAGTAATTTATGAAAAATATAATTTTTATAATCAGTAGCTTTGCTAATATTATGAGATAATTACTGTTTTCATATTTAATGGAATGCTTTTTTTTTAGGTAGATTCCTTATAGGAGATCTACCTATTGCAATGGTTCTCATGACACGACTTTTGGAAAATGTCTTCATATCTTCACCGATCATGACCCTAGAACCCAAAACCACCCTCCGTTCAAAAGTTTATATATATATATATATATATATATATATATATGTATAACGCTTTTTCCCATGTTAAGTTGTGAACACGATAACTGGAGTAATTCTTATTTAAATTTAACCAGCTCGGGATATGTTGTCAGGACAGTAAAAATCTCGGTCGAGTTCGTAGATGGGGTATCCAGCTCAAAGGGGGTGGAAATGGTGGGGTTGGAAATTTTCATTTGCCCATTATTTCTTTAATATTGAAAATAGGAAAATACTTCAAATCAGGCAAATTACCGCCTTACCTAAAGAACAACTTTTGTATTTAAACTTTTTCGATAACTTCAATTGCTTAAAAGTTTCAAGTTAAAAAGTGATTTTTTCTTGTGATGAAGCTGACATTTTCTATAGCTTTCATTGCAAAAATTTATAATCTGATGCTTATGTCACGTGCAAATGATAATAAAAAAGATCACTGAAAATATAATAAAATTTTAATCATGTTTTTAAACAATATAATAATCTGATTTAAAAGAAAAAATTAATTTAACAGAAAATATGACGTCACAATTACAACAATGTACTGAGAAAAATGAAATAAAATTTTATCCGTGATTTTAAACAAATAAAATAAAAGTTAATAAAAAAATAAGTAAATAAAATCAACATATTTTAGGGCTAAGCATATTTAGACTTAGCTTTATGACATAGATGCTATCCGCGATTGTAATGAAATGCTCGCCCTCTGGTGGGCTAAGGTGAAATTACCAATAAAACAGGACGGATAGCTTTCACGATTTCGTCGACGAGACACCATTGCTTGCTGCTGCTGTATATTCGATAGGTTGAATAAATCCGGCAAAAGAAAAAAGATAACACATGCTGCTGTTTGCTACAGTGTAACTAACTCCAATGGATAAAAAAATCCGGAATTAAGCTTCCATTTGTTTCCATATGACATATTTAAAATTCCAGCTGCCTCCGCTAATGAAAAAAAGCTTTAATTAGTAAAAAGTCTGAAAGGATTAGACGTTTACGAATTCGGAAAGAAGTATCGTCAAGTATGACTGTTTGTTCGAAACATTTCACACCTGAGGATTTCACAAGTAATAATACGTTTAATTTTGTTTTAATTATAAAATATTTTAGATAAAGCTGATCGTTTCCTTCGCTGACGAGCAAAAGCAAAACGATCACATTTATGGATGTGATGGAACAACTGTAGTATTGATCCACAAGTGCATTTGGTGATTTTTATTTGGTGATTATGGCGAAATGTCGTTTTTCAAATGGTTGTGTTGGATTCCAGGCGTAAACAAAAGCGTATTTTATTGCAAAGAATCCAGAAAGGCATCGTTATCGTTCAAAACGGTGCCAAAGAAAAATCGTCAAATCCAGTTATGGACCAATTCGATAGTTGTACCTTTATTTTTATTTATTTTTTTAATGTACCTTTGTTGTAAGATGACATATAGATGCAGTTAAAATACAGTGGAATTATTAAAAAATAACACGCAATAATTTTCATTGCATCCTATTATGCAATCAATTTTCCACGATGTAATGGCGGAGAAAGAACAATAATAAATACACGTGGCTATTATATTTACTAACAACTCCCGTTGAGAAAGCGCCATCTATCGATCATTACAACCGCGGATAATGTAAAAGATAAATGTCATCGTTTAACAAAAAAAAAAAAAAAAAAAAAAATCTTGTAAATTGATGCGAAACGAATTAAATTGGCATGGTAGAAAAGGAAATAAATTTGGGGACATTTAGGTATCCCTTTAAGAAATGAACAAGGAACGATTTTAATGAATTTTCCGTTGAAGTTTATTTTCATGAAAATTTAAATTTAAATTAAAGTATTTCATTACTCAAATTCCCTTATTTTGATAAATAAAATTATACCATTAAAAAAAAAAAAAGAAAGAAAGAACACTCTTTTATAGAAAAAATTAACTAATAAAGGTTTTAGAAAACTATTAACAACTTTTAAATTTTTATTGAAAAATAATTAATTGTTGCCACTCGACATTATACAAATACATCCAAATCCTGTGTCACATACGATAATTTTGTATAAGTATAGATTTTTTGTTTGCCCTTAGAACCTGCCCCTGATAGGAAAATTGCCTGGAAACACTTGTATCTAGTATTGTCATTGATTATGAAGTCTTGTGCAAAATTTCTGGTCCTTTGGACGACAAGAACTTGCCGAAAATTGAATTGCAAAATTCCGTTACATACATTAATAGTTGCATCATATCAAGTTAATAAAAGTGTGTTAATTAAAAACCTTGTTAAACGCTTTAATTAATCATTTAAAAATATAAAATTAAAATAATACGTCAATCTTAATACAAATATCGTTTGTGGTGAATAGTTTAGAATGTCAGTTTAGGCAAGAATTAAAAATTTACGATTGAGTGTAATACGTTACAGCTTCCTTTGACTTTTTAACTTGTCGAAACAAGATATTGGTCTGTGAAGAGATATGAGGTTTTCGCGTGGAAAGAAAATATAATGACGCCAAAGCTGCCTTTCTCCTTCGCCATGCTCGCCAAATTTTGTCACCAAGTCAAAAATGTCGTCGTCAACTATCACATTTAGCCGCCAAATCACAAATTTCATTGCTAAGTCGCAAGTTTTGTCACCAAAATCTCGCCAAATCATGCAATTTACTAAATTCATAACAATTAACATTGAAATTCAGCGGTGCCAAATGGTCAAATGTTAACTAATGTTAATGTTAATGTTCGAGCTTAAGTGAACCGAAACAGTTTCACTTTACAATTTTTACTCATCTAAAATAAGAATCACAAAAACACAATACAAAACTTTCAATAATTCAATAAAAAATTACAATGAAATAACTATCCAAAAACCGCTACTACTTATCTGTATTTGACTTGACCATAGCAACGCCAGGCTTACCAGAACTAGTAAGATCACAAGTGCATTTTCCCGTTTCTATTACTTTTTCTTTTAAAAGAAAGATATTGAACAACAGTTATATGGATTTTAAATAAAAATTACAATTTTGATTAAGCTTGGGTGGGGAGGGGGTGTAGCCCAATAGCCCCCTCCGGGATTCACCATTGCTGGGATTGTATATCTTTAAGGCTTTTATTTTTTGAATGATTATGAGCTTGAATTTTAAAAAATTGAAACATTTACAAACCAATAAATTTAGCCTAAAATTTCAAGTAGAATGAATAAAACCCTTTTGTAGTTGAAAATTAAATTTCTTGAAAACAGAATAGCGACGTAGATAATGCAATGTGTGGGAACAAAGCCACTGGCTAGGTATTAATGCATATGTAACATTTCGTTACAATTGTAACATTAACGTAAAGGAATCTACCTTTGCCTTTAAGCTTGCCGAAAAGGGATTTTTTTAAATTTTAATATTTTTTAATATTTTATATTAGTAAGTAATATGGAATTCTCAAAATTCTTTTAAATGTAGCTAGCAGCCGTGAAAGTTTTAATATATAACTACTATGTTGTGGCCACCACAAGACTTTCTTCCACATATAATCCTATACAAATTTACGCAATACAAATAATTTATTAAAATTATTTTTCCTGATGAATGCAGACGGTTTTTATCTCAAAGAAGTGTAATAAAATCAATAAATGCCGAAAGAAAAACAGTTTTGTGTAGACATGAGTATACTAGAATATAGTAAAAAAAAAAAAAAAAAAAAAAAAAAAGAAAATTAAAAGGAAAGGAAAACGAAAAGAAAGACAGAAAGAAAAAGGGGTTTTTGGAGTTTTTCCTTCTCTTTTAGTGCATAAATTTTATTTGCTAAATTACCTATATGTAGAAATACATCCATAAAAAGGTAATGACCGTCTTTTCCAGATTAAAAAAGGTATCACTTTTCCCCTCTCAATGATCAATCTATGTCTTATTACTATAGCCATGGATAAATCATATCTTTTCTGATGGTGATGAATAATACCAAACTGTAGTTTGTTATTCTTCTTTATGTTACTTTTAAATTTTTATGTTACATTATTTTTAAACAAAATAAAATGAACATTTTTCTTTTATGCATAAAAGCATATTTTATGTACATTTTGGCATGAAAATCACTAATCATTCGTTGAAAGATCTATTCAAAATATTTTAGTAGATTAGGGTTATACTTGGAAATTGTTAGAAGGACATTACATTTTGTATTAGGTGTTTTCCATATAAAACTAAATTTAACTCTGCGTTTTTTTTTTTTCTTTTTTTTTTTTCTTTTATTTGGCAGCACAGGACAAAATTTCGTATAATAGTAAATTACCAGAGTTATTTTTAACGAGTGATTGGGAAATTAATATGAGTTGTTTAAGAATAGTAGTAGTAAACTGGGTGGTGGGGGTGGAAAATGTGTATATGTGGGAACGTGGTACTCCCTCTGGGGGGGGGGGGGATAAATTCCAGGGTGGTGTAAGTTTATTTAAAGCAAATGTATAAACGATAAATCTATGCTAATCTAAAACGAAGTCATTGTTATAATAATAATAATTATTATTATTTTATGAATAAATAAATAAATAAAAAAAATCTTCAAAAATCGGTACAAAACTGACTTTCTTTCGGCATTTATTGTTATACTTCTTTGTAGTTCAAATGGTCTGCATTCATAATGAAAAATTTTTAGCCTTGCGTAGGCCACAACATAAAAATTGTAAATTGTATGGAAAGTGCATTACAAAGATCTAATATATTTAAATATTTTTATTTAATTTAAAGAAAAAGAAATCGATGATTTATATTTATAAGTATGCTATAATTCTGGGCATGTATAACTTCCTTTTTCACTTTGATAGTAACCAAACTAACTGTCATCATGTGTATTCTTTATACAGACTACATTTTTTTTCTTTATTTTAACTGCGATAAAAATTTGTTAAATTGTTACAAAACTTTAAAAGCATTATAGTTTCATGGTCTAATATTTACAAACTATATATATATATATATATATTAATTATTATAAATAAATCATTTATCTGTTTCTAAGATTAATTTAAGTGATGATCAATCATAGAAAAATTGATTTTCTAAAGAAAATAAATAATTAAATACATAAATAAAATGAATAAACTTATAATAATAATAATAATAATAATAATAATAATAATAATAATAATAATAATAAAAACACGAGAAAATTATTGATGCTTTAAATGGTTTTCTAAAAACTAGAGCATTTTTACTAAATGTTATAATTTAAAACTGGTTCATTTAGTATGCATATTTTATAAGGAAGATCCTAGACTCCTCAAATTTCAAACATGCAACAAAACAGCGCAACAAATTTAATCCACAATTATTGATGCTTTAAATGGTTTTCTAAAAAATAGAGCAATTTCATTAAATGTTAAAATTTATAACTACTTCAATTAGTATGGATTTTTAAAGAGGCTGAGTAGACTACTCAAATATTAGAGACGCAACAAAACAGCGCAACAAAATTTAATCCACCTCTATTGATGTTTTAAATGGTTTACTAAAAAACAGAGCATTTTTATTAAATGGGAAAATTTATAACAACTTTATTTAGTATGCATTTTTATAAGACAGTTTCTAAACTACTCAAATTTCAAACACGCAACAGAATTTAATTCATTTTTATTGATGCTTTAAAGGGTTTTCTAAAAAATAGTACATTTTTATTAAATGTTAAAATTTATAACTACTTCATTTAGTACACATTTTTTATGAAGCAGAATAGATGACTTAAATTTTACACACGCGACAACACAGCGCAACAAAATTTAATCCACCTTTATTTATGTTTAAAATGGTTTTCTAAAAAATAGAGCATTTTTATTAAATACTAAAATTTACAACTACTTCATTTCGTACAACTTTTTTACAACGCTCTACACAATCTTTATGCATTTGACGTCTGCAACATCTGTTTCGTCATCCATATATATTACAAATGATGTTTAGTTGTTTTTTTGCCTGCATTTATTTTACTTTTAAGTGTAAAACATATGTAATGTTTATTATTTTTGTTTAAATATTTAGTCTACCTTAAAAAATGTGTAGAATTTACCTACATATCACGTATCCACAGCTATAGACAGAAGCAATGACACTTCCTTCAATAAATCTGAGCACAAGTAGAAGAGTAAAATATGGACAGAAAACAGAGGAAATTTCGGCTACAGCCACCAGAGACCAAAGAAAGAAAAAAGTTGGTTTACGTCCGATTCTAAAAGAAAGAAAAAAATGAAAACTTCAGTAACACGAATGGCAAAAATGAAGGGTGTAGCGTACGCAGATTTTAGCAGATGCTAAGTGTCTTACATTGTTGCCTGTAGAATTATTTAATACGAAACGGATTTAGTACTGGACAACACTAGGCAACTTTTAAAAGTTAGCGCTGAAGTTGTTCGGAGGTTCTTCACCAAGGACTTATAATTCATGATCGCGGTTACTCTCTCCGAACATGAAATATATATATATATTGAAAATCTTTTCAAACATTGCATTACACGAAAACAAGTATCACATTAAGAACAAGAAAAAATGAATGAAATTGACGAAAGGAAAAATAAGCAACTTGATATTGAAGCATACAAGTTCATTACTTTTTTAATTACATTGAATGAATGTTGTATGCAAATTAGGTGATCGTTCTGTCATGCTGTATGCAAACTGCTAAAATTTTACAGCATGCAATGTCCGAGGACACCTTAAAGACTAGAAAATAATTTCAAATAATATGTGGAAAAAACAAAGAAAGAAATAAACATATTAAACTTCAAGCACCAATTTTTCATAATAAATTTATGAAGTGGAAGAAACGATGAGAGAAATAAGCTTATTAAACATAAAACACCAATCCGTTCATAATAAATCAACCCTAAGAAAATGTAATAAAACTCCGTAATCAATCATCTGCCCACCCAACCACCACCTTTTCTATTGTCTTTTATTATTATTATTTTAATCGTTAACGTTAAAATGCACAAAATTGCAGTTTTTTTTAATGCAAACACCATATACCAGGGTAGAATAAATTAGAAATAAGATTTAATAATTGAATTTAATAGAAATTTAGGATAACAATAAAGTTTAGCCTGAAAATAGATTGATTCAACGTTTTTACTTATATATGTAACAGAACATAGATATTTTTTTCTGTAGAGGAAATAAATTAGAATATTTTTATAAATAGCTTATGTAAACGTGATTTGTAATGAGTAAATAAATTAACTTTCAAAGAAAATTCTTTTATCTTATCAAAAATATCAAAATCTACCAATGTCATTATATATTTTTAAATCTAGAAAGTTTATTTCTTTATTTTTCATTTCATTTTTAGTTAATGAAAGGCTAATTATCTATGAAGGTGTTAGTATTGCTATCATTAAAGTGAAAAACGATAATATCATCAATATATCTGTAGAACATTAAGCCATTACATAAAGAGAAGTTTCTTTCATAAAAATAAAGATATAAATCAGATAATAAACTACTAGTAGAACCACCTTGTGGAATGCCTTGAATACTTTGGTATATAATGTGATTGTATAGAATAAAATTAATTATGTATTATAAAATTTAGGAAAGTTTTAAAGTAATGAAAATATATATTTTTTTCTTTAATACTATGTTTATGTTCATTAAAAAAGAATCAACATATTTTTATGTAAGTCGTGAATATCTCTCTATATATAAACACAAAATGCTAAAAGAAAAAAAAATCATTAACAAATGATCTCATACATTATTTATTTTCAATGTGTTTGACTAGATCATTTTAACAGAAACAGTACATGTTTAAAATGTTCCACTTTTCTTTTTCAAAAGCCATTTTAAACCTTGTCAAAAAATTAATAATAAAAAATGCAATTCAAATAGTTGCTAGATTATTTTAAACAAGAAATTATACTTTATATATATATATATCGACGAAAAATAGAAATATGCCGTGGCTCCATAATGGTACTGTGCCTTTAATGCTGTATTACGATGCAAGAGGAAATTTGACGATATTTTTAATTTATTTTTCCTACATATTTAATATACTTTATAAACATAAAGTTTTATTTAAAAAAATCAATAGCGTTCGAGCATTGGAAAGCAATTGATTGTTGCTTTGAGATTATATTTTTATATTGTATTTAATGTGTTAAAATAAGCATGAACCTCTCTTGCATC
The DNA here is from genome assembly GCA_963930645.1 of Salticus scenicus. NCBI lineage: Eukaryota > Metazoa > Arthropoda > Arachnida > Araneae > Salticidae > Salticus > Salticus scenicus. The sequence goes on along the minus strand of OZ005650.1, from coordinate 349,266,948 downwards.
TCGGATTTTTCTTTTTAATAGTAAGAAAAATAGACTAAAAAAAATAAAAAATCGCTGAATTATCTCTACCCTTTGCTATCAAAAATACTAAAGTTCAAAAAAGAAATAATAAATTCTAAAGAAATGTGAAAAATGTACTTTAAGTTATAAATTTTTTTCCTCAAACAGATAAATTGATTATTAATGTGCATTTATTAAATAAACGTATAAATTAATTAATTATTCTAAAAACTATAATATTTTATTCTGAAGTCATCCACAATAATAGTTGAAATTCCCTATTTAACAAAAATAAACAGTCATAAGCAATAATTACTACTGTTGCTTTGCTTTGCAGTTTATTTACAGGTTTAAGTTTATTTGTAACGAAGTATTCACTTACTTGTCCGACATCCATCCATAAAGGGGTGTACCAAAAACAGTTCCCATAAAAACTATACTCAAAACCAGGCTACTGTAAGGAGCATTTGTACAAACAAGGTTCCACTGGAAATAAAGAAGTTTTAATATTACTATATATTACACTAAGAGACAAAATAAATAAATAAATAAATAAATAAAGCCGCACTGCAGAAAAAATGACTTATACCCTTTTCATTTGTAATAACTTAAAAATTCATGGTTGAAACAAATAAAACTGCCGTGTTTGCATAATACCAAAGGGATAAAAATTATACTTATGTACATTTTCGATTTAATAATTCTCTTTGTTACACTTTACGAAGTACTTTATAAAAATCTACATAAAACTTTATACTTAAACATAATGCAATAACCATACACTTTGTATTCTATTATGATTTATTATATGAAATAAACAATTTATATTTTAATATAGAAAACAAAACTATTTATTTGTTAGATCTAAGCAATTTTTTTAATAAAAATATATATTCTGCATTGAGTTAGTTCTACCGTTATATGGAATTGCTGCTTTAATGCACAGTGGCATAGTAATATACCGTTTTATGATATAAATCTCAAACATTTTACCGTGAAAAATATTGTAAATAAATTTTCTAGTTCTTGCAAAGTTGTAGGCTGCAAATTCCGAATCCTCCTCTCACTCCCCACGTTTTGTTTATAAGTAAACGTTTTCGAGCGAACTGAGATTAGGACTATTTTCAAGTCTAATAAAGAAGTAATTCTACGATATTTTTTGTGGGATTTAACTTAGAATGAAAAAATATATTATTACTTACAGAATTATAGGTGATCATGGGAACAGATTGGTAATTTTAGCAATTTGATTCAAATTGACGTACCGCAGACGCTGTACAGCAAGGTGCCTTATCATCATTACACCAAAATAGTCAGTCAGGCGCCACTTTTATAATCACCGCGCTTTATTTTGAGTTAATTGATCCCTTGAGCATGAAAATTTGTCTGTTTCCTTGAAAAAGCATGCACCTCCGTACCATAATGTACGGAGAATGTATTGCTGTTTTAAGAGAGCAGTTTTCATTAAGTCAGTTCCATTTTTACCGTCCTAGTAGTTTTTTTCATCAGCTCGAAATAAAATAAAGTTGACTCATCATAGAAACTCATTTCAGCCCGATAATTAACTGGTGATTTTTTTTAAAATTTTGGTAAACTGATGCTTTTTTTTTTTTTTTTTTTTTTTTTTTTTTTTTTTTTTAATATTAGTCCTTAATAATGACTGTTATTGCAGATCTTCTGGTTTACGACCTGCCTTGTTCACTTTTTTTTAATCTTTTGTAAGTTCTGAACATGATACAAATCGATTTTTTAAGCATTTGCTTTTTAACTTGCGGTTACGTGCTTGGAGGAACAACGTGGCCGCCTAAAGCCAAATTTCCAGTTTAAACTGCCAAGAAATTTTATATTTTCCTAAAAACCATTTTATCAGTATTTCGTTAACATTTACTTAATTTGCCATCTCACGTATTATTATTATTTTTTTTTTTTTGACTTTCATTCAAAAATTTATACATTTTGTCGCATCGTTGACTGTCATTTTTGAAATAATTTCTAAAATTGCAGTTTTTCTGACAATTACATTTTCTATTTAACTCTGGACTCAATGCTAAAGTGTATGTGGAGGACAACATAATAAAATCTATTCAAATATTTGCTTTTTAACACTTGCCAACAAGGTTAAAAAGTGTTTATGACTTCAGTCTGTCTGTCCGTCTGTCTGTCCGCACTCTAACTCCCGAAAATATTTATGGAATTTCTTGAAACTGGTATATGTTATTCAAGTTCAGTATCGGACGGTGCCTATTGAAAATGGAGTTTATACCTCTACTGGTTTGTGTACAGGGACACCCGAAAGTATTTCAAAGCATTGTGTTCTATGAGAGATATTTCTATAAACCATATTTTCATACCTTTACTGTAGACATATCTCAATGAAATTGAAATATGTTATTCAAGTTCACAATTGGATATTTCCTGTATAAAATGAAGGAAATACCATAACCGATTTATGTACAGAGACACTTAAAAGTATTCCAAAGCATTGCGTTCTATGAAAGATATTTCTATAAATCAAATTTTCGTAACTTTACTTTCCACAAAGTTTTAGGAAATTGAAATATGTTATTTATATGTACAAAAAATGCTTTGCATAGAATATAGCATGATTAGCATTAGATTTACAGGGTGACACAAAAATATCCATTTATATTAAGAGCTATTAATAAGAAATTGCTAGAATTGTACATTCGTTCGCATTAAGCGTTTTTAACACTTTTTGACATTTTTAAGTGTCAATACGATTTCAGTTTGTGTATCTGTCCACCTATCTGCCCGCGCTGTAACTCCTGTAATTATTTATGGAATTTCTCGAAACTGATATATTTTATTAAAGTTCACTATCGGAAGTTCCATATTGAAAATGGAGTGAATATCACTTCTTGTTTGTGTAGAGGGACACCCAAAAGCATTCAAAAGCATTGTGTTCTATGAGTGTTATTTTTATAAATATTTTCCCTATAGAATGTTCCCCATTTAAAATGACATTAATTGGTTCTGTATAACTAGTTTGTTTACAGGGACAACAACAACAACAACAAAAAAAGTCAATGTATTACGTTTTAGGACAGAATTTTTAGAAAGTTATATTTAAAAATATTTCTGCTGTAAAAATCATAAAAATATATAAATGTATTGTTAATACTCTAAAAGAATGTTTTGTATAGAATATGTCATCATTAACTTTCTGATTTACAGGGCTACACTAAAATATTCAGAGAGATCAAAAGCTGTAAATATAATCTAATAGCTGCATTTTCTTTTTCGTTAAGCATTTTTAACACTTTCTGAAATTCCTAAGAGTAATTTTAAAATCAATTAGTCAATCTGTATATTTTTCAGTCCTCCTCTCTGTTGTGTGATGACGTATTCAAAGAATATTAAAAGTTATTCGATACAACCATTACGTACAGTTGGAAAGTGTTACTTATCAATGCGTACTGCATGATTTTTCTTTCTTGTTAAAAGATAAAATTGGCGGTTGTAGAAGGTAGAACGGAAAATATGCAAGTGCGGCTTTTTTTTTGTTGTTGTTGTTGTTGCTTAGTGTATATATATATATATATATATATATATATATACACATGTGTGTGTGTGTGTGACGTATTCCCTGAGGATCCGAGTCTGGTAGGACAATGAAGATTGATGGAGTCTTGAAGGCGGCCCACCGTGTTTAGCGGAATTTGCTGGCACCCGGCGCGGCTTCGCACGTTAACTTTCAAATTCGGTGGCGCAGATTTACAAAATTTTACTGGCAAGTGCTAATCAAGGAAGATCCCAAATTTTGGCGAGTTCCATCTTTTAAACTCTTAATTTTTGTTGTAGTTTGGCGTATTTCTAATCCCCTCCCTATTTCCTTTTATTGGCTACTCATTTAATAACACGATTCTCCATTGTTCCTTATTGGCTGTAATTTCGTTTTTCCCAGACCGCCTGAGTCTTAACCCGCCAATTCACCAAGTCATGAATACAATTATTTATTGCTTTATCTTTGACATAAGTAATCAAACCCTAATTTAGAATCATAAATCTTCTATTTCTTTTAACATCGCTAATTTAATTCTTGTATTGAATTTTTCCAGCACCAAATAATTTTTTATTGCTCATTAAACTTATTTATAGAATATTTCCAGATATCAAAATGTCTTGAATGATTAACTTGTTTATTTCAAATGACCGCGATTGCAATTTCCGTTCGTTATTTTTTATGCTTAAATCTCTTTTAATTCATTTTGCATTATTACTCTGAAATATAAAAATAATACCCTGAAAATAAGAAAATAATAATTTAAAATATAAAAATATTAATTCTTACCTCTTTTTTATCCATTATATTTCATTCATATATATATATTTATTTATATATATACTGAATAAGCATTTTTCGAAAAAAAAAAAAAAAAAAAAGGCTAAATAACACTGTTCTGCCCACAAATCGGCCCCAATTTCATTCAAGTAAATTCTTATGCAAAATGACCTCAGGAATTCGAATATGCCGCCGATTTTTCTTCATCACATACCGTTTTTACGCTATACGGGAATTTTCTTTTGTGCATGTAGTCTTACGAATGAGAAAGTTATGAGCTTAACGCATATAAAAGTTGCAAGCTGTAATAATCGTAGTTATTATCAGGAAATGACATACAATTAGTTATTCACTGAGTAAAGATCATTAAAGTTCCTTATAAATGATATTAAGGTCTTTAAAAGTATTTTTTTTATTTCTTAAATACTTATTTATTTTTTAATAAGTATGAAATTTTTTGTCTATGCCGAAAACAGTATAAAAACAAAGTACTAACAGAAGCAAGTAGATAAAACGGTTCCTCTTTTTTGTCAATAACGAGACATAGTGAGTCACATTCCAATTCTTGAAATATTTGCCGTTCACCTATATAAATCCCCCCCCCCCCGGCAAAAAAAAAAAAAAAAAAAAAAAAAAAAAAAAAAGAGAAAGGAAATGAAATGAAAGGAAAAGAAAAGAAAAACAAAATATTCCTCTTTCTGCCTCTTTCGTTTTTTATTCAAAAAGTAGAAGCAGAGTGTGCCTTTCGTTTAGTTTTCAAATAGTAGAAAAAGTAAGTCACTGTTCGATCTAAAACAAATTTATCTCAGTTTTTGAACTGTTAAAAAAAAATGACGCACTTTAAAATACTAACGATTTTTATATTGATTTAATTAGGGATTAACCCACTGTAATCTCTTAATTAAATTTTTTTCACCTTATCTACTTATCTATATGTAACAGATAATTTTTCAGCACTTCCTATTTTCCTAAATAATGAACCAAATCAAAAAATTTATCAGTAGATAATTGTTTCAAATACATTGGATGAATTCGTTATTTAAGTTTTTCCACCATTTTCTTTCTAAATTGCACCCACTTGAAAATTTGTCATCACGTTGAATTTTGAAATACTGAATTAAATTAAAACAAAGCTGAACAGTGGATCTATCTAACAAGTATCATGAATGGGATTTATGAGCAACTTTTTCCATCATTTTGTTACCAAGTGGCGGCTACTTGAGAATTTTCATCGTCATCGATTTTAAAATGCTGTATCAATGCAAACTAAAGTTGGACACTGGAATTATCTGACAAATATCATGCATCATTTTGCTGCGCAACATGCTACAAATTTTGTTTCCAGGTGGTGGCTACATGAAAATTTCTAATCAGGATAACATTTGAAATATTGAGTTTACTTAAATCAAAGTTGGACAATGGACTTATTTCCCAAATAACTTCGCCGAAGTTGTTGGCTAATTTGATGCACCTCTTTGCTTCCAAATGGGGCTACTTAAAAATTGTCATTGCGTTAACATTCGAAATTCTGAATTAATTCGAACCGAAATTGGGTAGACTTATGTTAGAAAATCATTCCATATGTTCTTTCACGAATTTAAACTGCCATCTTATTTCCAAATGTCAGTCACCTGAAAGTTTTAAATTAACATATAAAAGGTTTTTATAAATCCATTTGCTTAGAACTCCGTGTATATATAACTCATATTAATGTCTCCACCGAGTTCTCTATGGTTTTATTTTAGGTAGATTCCTTATAGGAGATCTACATATTGCAGTGGTCCTCATGACACGACTTCTGGAAAATTTCTTCATATTTTCCCCGATCATGACCCCTAGAACCCAAAACCACCCTCCGTTTAAAGGTTGATATAGTATATAGGTATATATATATATATATAATGCTTTTTTCCATGTTAAGTTGTGAACACGATAACTGGAGTAACTTTCATTTAAATTTAACAAGCTCGGAAAATGTTCTCAGGACAGTAAAAATCTCGGTCGAGTTCGTAGATAGGGTATCCAGCTCCAAACGGGTGGAAATGGTGGGGTGGTGGAAATTTTCATTTGCCTATAATTTCTTTAATATTGAAAAGAGGAAAAATCTTCAAACCACGCAAATTACCGCCTTACCCTAAAGAGCAATTTTTGTATTTAAACTTTCTCGATAGCTTCTATTGCTTAAAAGTTACAAGTTAAAAAGTGATTTTCGCCAATTGTGATGAAACCGACTTTTCTCCAAATTCTTATATATTTGCTCTCATCTAGATAGGTAAGATTGTGAATTTCATCGTTTGAAATTTCGTTTAAAAGCGACAGCAGCCGCAAAACCGTTAGAAGAGCCAAATAAAACAGAAGTAACGGTCCGATTTTTTCAGAATCGGTACCATTAGATAGAGGCAATTTTTCTGAATCCAGGAATAAAATCCGCTAATCGATGCGATAATTAGAATTTTTTAACTAACCAAACTAATATTTCTAATGACAACAATTGATTTCTCAGTGTATCCTATTCATTTTTTAAATAAATTAAACAGAAGTTTTATTTTAGTTGATTTGCTGATTGGAAATTAGGATGGGATAGTTTGAGAGCTTCATAACTGATTGATGAGTTTAACAGATACCAGTCCTGTTTTGATAATGCACAAGATAAACGGAAAAAAATGAACAAAATTTCGTTACGAAAAGCTGCTAGCATCGAAAAAAAAAAACCATTCAAAAAATATTTTGAGGAGGCGATCACCTCCGTCGCACCCCCTCCCCCCCCCTTGGATCCGCGCCTGCAGTGACCGTATTTTAAATTTAATATAGCATTCATGTCATCGAATGAATTACAATGTGTGCAACGTAGTTCAAGTGTGTATAGTATAGGAAATTTCGTTCAAACATGTACATGATTTAAGCGTTCTATTTTTAGTATCCATGTTCACAAACTGTCTTTTCATACTAAATCGATTGATGGTGCCCTTGAACTATATAATTCCCTTTTTCTCCAATCTTAAACTGTTTTTGAGATTACAGTGCCAATTCTACTGTTTTATACCAGGTAGCGTTGTAAGCAGTTGAATCTCGTAGCGCATGGCCACTTTACTAAGCTCACATACCACTTTTATGACTGTAGTTGCAGCTATTCGGCAGTTAAAAGAGTTTGGACTGACTTTTGTGGGCACCCTGTATTTTATTTACATCGTAAAAATATTACAATGGGATCTATTTCGGCACTATTTCGAACCTTTACAACAAAACAAAAAGTTTCAAAATTGGAGCATCCGTTCAGAAGTAAAGAGTTAACAAATAATATATATATATTGGCTGATCTTTATCTATATTATTATGAGTGCAAATTTACTTTTGATAATCTGTTACGATACCAATACATTGATGATGTCATCATTTTATTCATTAATAATAAGCCATCTGATTTAATTATTTTAGACTATCCTTCAAATTTAAAATTGACTAAGACTATGCATAAAGATAAAATCATAAACTTTCTCGATCTTAAAATTTATTTCTACGATAGTAAAATTCCTATTGATATTTATGACAATAGACAAGATTTTAACTTTAAAGTAAATTTCTTTACTCATTTTAAATCATGCCTGCATCTCTCTGTTTTCAGAAATATCATTTTTAATCACTTATATCGAATCAATAATTTATGTTCTGGTAAATATAAAAATAAAAACATCAATAAACTTATTAAGGAAACCTTAAATATGGGAATTCCAAAAAATTTTGTTTATTCACTGGTATATCAATAATTGTATCTGTATCACACACACACACACACACACACACACACACACAAAAAAAAAAAAAAAAAAACTTATGTGTTTCAATAAATAAATAAATAAATAAATAAATAAATAAATATATATGTATATATATATATATATATATATATATATATATATATATATATATATATATATATATAAATAAAAATAAAAGACAATAAAAAATGTAGAGGATGGATGGTCAGATATTTGATTAAGGAGACTGGGTGCGTTGTTGGTTGGATGGGATGTTGAATTAAATTTAAAAAGAAGTGAAAGAAGGATTGCTGCATTTAATGTTATTCCAAAATTTAATGTTTGAATTAGAAAAGATAAAATTATTGAACAATTAAAACTAAAATCTTTAATGGATTACTTCCAAGATGCCTGTATGAATTGGGAAAATAGGATTCTGAAAACAAAACAACAAAATAAATAATAATAAACTAAAACTAAGGTTAGATGAAAATTAATTAGTTGAAAATTGGTTATTAAATAAGTTATCAAGGAATGATACAACTCAACTTTTAAAATGCCATTTTATCCTGTTAAATTATCATTTTTCCTCGTATTTTGAATTCAGTTTTTGTGGCTCGTGTTTTGAATTTATTTTATTTTTTCTGGTTGGTGTTTCAATACGTCAGGATGGATTGAGTCTAAATTGCCTCTTTCATTTCGGGGTGATTTTTTCTCTTGCGTGTTTAGGTTTTGGTTTTATTACTTTTTAGGTTGATGGTATGCTTTTGTTTTTCTGGAGGGTTTCTTGTTTTTGTTTTTCTGGAAAATAATTTGTCATTCTTTGATTTGATTCATTTCAGGGTTGTAATCAAGCAATAAATTTCATTGTTGTTTCATGGTTTCATTGTTCTTTATCTGCTATGAGGTTTTGCTTTTTTTTTTTTTTTTTTTTCAAATCCATGTGTTTCCTAATCTTGTCTTGGCAGGCTGGGGGAGTGTTGCCGGCGTAAAACTAGTCTAACCCCATGGGCAAGTCACAACTCTTGCCGCTTGCCTCCTTCCTTCCTTTCTTGGGTTTTTTTTTTTCTTTTTTTTTTCATGGATTTCGATTTAATTTGATTCTGTTGGGATTTGGTTAAGTTGATTTGTTGTATCGTTTGTTTTGCGGGATGTAAAAAATTAAATTTGGTTTCTTTAATTATATGTATTTCATCCTCTGATGATTTTTTTTTCACCTTTCTGAGCTTCTCCTGCATGGAGAAATTCTTCATTCTTATTGGTCTTTGTAGTTTCGGTGGTCTTCTGTCTGTTGCTTGGCGTCTACTGCGCTTAATGGGTCATTATTGTTCATTACAGGGTTCTCTTTTTTCACCTTGAAATATTGTCCTAGAGTTAACCTACTTTTCATCAGAGTCTAATTACACAGTTCTATATCAGTTTTCAAGAGGTATTGTTGTACAGTGGATTGGCGTCAGTGCTATTGTTGAACATGATAATTGAATCAATTTGGGACATCTTGTTGCTTTGTTTGGCGTGTGTCTCTTTGGTGAATTGTTTGACTAACTATTGTTCGTTCGCATTCTTTGATTCTACTATCAAAAGGATTATATATATATATATATATATATATATATATATATATATATATATACACTTTTCCTCATATTTATAAGGGCACTTTATGTTTTGAAATAACTAATGTAAAAATAATTGTGAACAAGATTATACTGAGTGCACTTAATATATCTAGTATTCTGAATATCATAACTGTTTATAATTTTTTTAATATGAAACAAAATTAATAAAAAATAGTGCAAAACATTTTTTTCTCCACGTTTTTAGATGTTAATAATTATAGGGAGAATCAAGGTTTTTCCGTTTTATTTAACTTACTAGCAGATAAATTACAGTTGACATGCGAATATGTTAACTACTGGGCTAGATTAATTCATATATAAGCCTGAAATTTTTCTTGAACGGACATCACTGATAATTCCTCGAAAAAAAAAGAACGATCATGTAGTGAAGTATAATATATGTGATTTTTGAGTAGAGGAATAATTTCAATCCGTCGTATTTCTAATGAAATTCGAAGACCTAAAATTGCTGAAGGAAATAAGACCAAGCGTTGAACTTCTGTTTCGATAGGAGAGAGCTCTGATGTAAAATCAGAGTTGTTTTACAGCGATCGAAGAATCGTAATTCCTCTTACTGTTTTACTCACAATGACTGCTAGTGAATTTGCTCTTAATTTTTAACGAAAGACTGGATGCATGTTTAAAATAATTAATAGTATGTTAAAATGAATATAAAACCTGCAATAACCAATAAGCATTTAATGGAGGAAAGGACGTCTGTGTTAAAGTTGAATAAAGGCAATATGAAATGGTAAAATGTTGCATTTTCAGATAAAAAACATTTTATTCTTGATTAACTAAATGGTTTTAACTGTTACTGGCACGATCTGAAGAGAGCGAAAGACAGAGCAGACTTTTTAAAGGCAGATATGAATCGGGCATTTTAAAGGTGGATCTATGGTGCTCCGGGGAGCTGTTTCTACTGAAAAAAGAATAAATTTAGCAATTTTTCCTATTATTATGAACATCAAGAGAATATCCGCAAATTTTAAACGTGGAAGTCTTAGATTTTTGTTAGATTTTAGAGGGGGGGGATAATTTTTTTTTCAACAAGACTTACGTTTTTGCTCTACTTATAGAGCAATAGAAATACTTTGAAGAAAGACACTTCTGTTTTATTGGCTTTCCCGTGGCCTAAAAGTTGAAAAAACCTTATCTTATCTTATAAAAAAAAGTGTATGCAAGTGGAAAGCAATTTTAAATAGTTTAAATGTATTCAGAATATAATATCATCTATGCTGTGTGAAATAGTTCTGAAACTGAATATTAAATATATATACCAGAGAGAATGTCTGACTGTTTCACCCTAAAAAGAAACCCCATAAAATATTAATATAAAGTATTAGGTGTACAAATTAATTCGGTCCGTTTTCGAAAGATGGCGCTAGCTGCCACAAATGCTAGGCTATGACAGCTGTTTTCGGTGGTTTCAGAGAGGTTATCTATTTGTTAAGAATCTTCAGTGTACAACTCTTTCGCTTGCTTGAAATAGCCTGATCAACATTGCATTAAACATGTCAGGTTTTGAAGTCAATAAGCAGCATTTGCGGGAAGTGTTGATTTTTTTCTTTCATTGGAAGAAAAGTTCCGCCGAAGCGCATCGAACGCTCGTAGAAGTATACGGCGATAGTGCTCCGACTGACAAAACATGCAGGAAATGGTTTCGACGTTTTAAAGATGGAGATTTTAGCGTTGATGACAGGCGTCGCTCTGGACAACCGAAAAAATTTGAAGATGACGAATTAGAGGAATTACTGAATGAAGATCCGACTCAAACACAAGAACAGCTTGAAGAACAACTGGAAGTGACTCAGCAAGCAATATCGGTGAGACTAAAAACGATGGGAATGATCCAAAAAGAAGGAACATGGGTTCCTTATGAACTGAAACCCAGAGACGTTGAAAGGCGATTATGCACTTGCGAGCAGCTGATTTACAGACAAAAAAGAAAGTCGGACGTCCTACCGCACCTGCCGTATTCTCTGGACATCGCCCCTTCCGACTACTGATTGTTCCGACGAATGCAGAATGATCTGACCGGTCAGCGGTTCACTTCTTACGAAGAAATACAAAAATGGCTCGAAACATGGATGAGCGAAAGAGATGAGTTGTTTTATCGAGATGGAATCAGACGATTGCCGGAGAGATGGGAAAAAATAGTAGAAAATAATGGACAATACTTTGAATAATGCATTTTTTGTTTTTGTTTAATAATAAATACTTTTTTTATTGCTAAAAAACGGACCGAATTAATTTGTACACCTAATATAACTGAAAAAAGAAATTACTAAGATTTTGAGAACACCCTCTTTTTTGAAATCGAATAAAAATACTGTAATATAAATCCATTTATATGCAGAAAATAAAAACAAGCGTTTTTTTTTTTTTTTTTTTTTTTTTTTTTTTTTTCATGTTCCGTACGGCCACGTCTTCAAGGACTCTCCCAACAGCATTTTTACACAATACGTTTACTTTTTAACTTTTAGGCTTTTTTAATATCAAAATTTCCTAAATAATAATACCGGTGCAGAAAATAAAGAAAAATTCAAGGTCTGTATGAGCTCTGTTTTTAGACTAAGATGATTGAAATTTTTTTTATTTACATCACAAATGACTTTTAAAAAAGTACATTTGAGCTTTGTCATCTAAATAAATTTCTTATAGTCACGAGATTTAATTGCTATTTTTGTAAATTATTAGGATTTTCAGTAAAGCTATTCTGCTAACCTATCTTAAAAACTATCCAGAATCTTATTCTTATGTATTCCATGTATACTGTAAGTGTATACTTGAGATAATTTAGAATTTGATTTATTCTTTTAAATGCATGGTGTCCCCACTTCCGATAGACTGAGTTTACATATCAGTTCTCGTTATCTTACCTTTTAATCTCCAAAAATATTTATAGCATTAAATTTCAGGGTAAGAAAAAGTCGTGTGAGTGACACACCATATTATTTTTCACTGTTTTTGTGCATTTTTAAAAATGTCACAAAGTATTTTGACTTTTTTGGCACCTGAGAAACTTTGAAATAATGCTATTGTTGTGGTGACCACATTATCGGATTCCTGAGGGTCCACTTGCACATTGCGCAAACTGACGATTCTCTCAGTCCGCGACTGCAGTGTCACTTGAGAAATATTGGAAAAAAATTATCTTACAGTTAAAGTTTAATTATATTTTGTAGACCTATAAATGAGAAAACAAACCTTCTTAAAGTTAGGAAATTATTTTCTTAAGATTTTTCATGAAGATATTAAATTAAAATATCAAACAAAACAGACACAATATTTATTTTTACTTTCTCTTACCCATAAGGTAGGGAAAGTATTATTTTCGGATAAAATTTTCAAAATTGAATTTTTGTTTTATTTACACGTTTTGAAGTCACTTGAATCCAAAAATAATGTTTTTAACGGTTGGTCTGTGCTTGTGTCTCAGTGTGTGTGTGTGTCGGTCTGTGTGTCTGTCTATTATCAGCATATCTCAAAAACAAATTATAACAGAAAGTCCAAACTTCTTATTCGAAATGTGTGTGATATAGATCTGCTACACTAAACTTTTCGTTGAGATCAAGAAAATGGTTGGTGTACAGGGACACACAAGAAAATTCAAATACATTACGTCTATGGGGAAAATTGCAGGTAAGTAGAGTTTAATATCTATATATTGCACTAAGCCAAATGAAGTGAATATATCTATATATTAATAGGCAAGCATAAAATTTGTAGTCCCTTTTTAACATATTAATTATGGGAGTAGAGGGTTGAAAATGGTATCATTCGAAAGGTATGGTTAGCCGGAAGGTGCGAATACAAATATTATTTTCTTACGATGTCAAGAAGGTATTTAAAAGTACATTTATTTTTTATGCATTTTCCCCCATTTTTCCCTTTTATACACGTATTCCTTTACATTAAAAAATACCTAAAAGTAGAAAGTTGTTAAATCTGGCAATTTCATAAAGCTCAAATAAAACCATAGACACAGTAATTCAAGCGAAGTGATGACGTCACTGTCTGTCATGGAGCCATGAAAAAGATTTTTTATGTTAATCGTCCATTGGATTTTTTGTAAAAAACTATTAAAAAATAACGGAAATTATCTGCCGATTTTAATTCCGATATTTGGGTATAGTTATATATAAGTTACTGTCTACATGTGTTTGATTGAGTTATTTTTTCTGTAAAATTGATAAAATTGAAATTTAAAATCACAAAACTCCAGAAAAAAAATGGCAAACTTCCAGTTTCGAATGTAAACATAAACATTTCATTTCAAAGGGTGATATTTAAACAATAAATATTCAACTAATATACTAAATAAAAGGAAAATGGATTTGTTACTAACTGCTGCATGTATAAGTAGACGATATGGAAAAAAATTCCGATTTCCGTTTTTTGCTGAATTTACATGTTTTGAGCTTTCTTTACGTTTCAATTAACTGAAATTGGCTACTTATTTTTTTAAAAAATGTCTTTATTGCTAGCTTTTGTGGGTAGAAGAAGCAAGTATAAGATACATAAAAACTTTTGATTTCCGGTTTTCGATGAATTTACACGTTTTGAGATTTCCTTGCATTTTAATTAAGTGAAATTGACTACTTATTTTTATTTTTTAAAAAGTGGATTTATTATTCTTTCCTCTGCATATATAAATAGAAAATATAAGATTCAGAAAAGTTTTAGATTTTCGGTTTTCGATAAAGTTACACGTTTTGAAATTTCCCGAACTCAATTCGACCATTTTTGAAATATATATATATATATATATATATATATATATATATTTTTTTTTTTTTTTTTTTCAAACACTGTACTTTATGAACCAATCGAATTAATTTGACAGAATTTGATATTTGGTTGGGCCTTGGTTTGACATGGTACCTATTAGCTTCTGGGCTGTATCACACAACAAGGGGCGTTTTCACATTGCGATTTTCTCTCATTTCAGGAAAGGCTAACATCTACAGAGAGAAATAGTTATATTAAGTAAAACTCTGCTGATTCAGTTAGAGTGAATATCGGCAAACAATTGCCGCAGCTGTGTTGCAATTGCATTCCGTTTAGGACAAGGCAATAACTTTGCTTTGCCTCGCTTTGCAAAAAAAGTGGTCGAGTTTCGACCACTGGGCGATACTAGTATATATTATAAACGTAAAAAAATTTTTGAATGTTATAATTCTTACAATTTTTTAACCACACTTACAAGATTCAGTACTGAAAAGGATACTATCTTACTTTAGTAACTATTGTTGCATCATAATCTGTTGTATCATACGTCCATCCTTTGTTGCAATCTGTCGTTGGCCATGTTGTGTCCACAGTAGTGTTTCCTTTCAATAATATTTCAGTATAATTGACATCATACATTGAGCAAGATTCATCTTCTGGCGGTCTTATTAAACTCTTTTGTGTTTTAAGAGATAAGTTAGAGTTGTCTATCTCTGGTACATAACACCAGTGTTCTGGTGTGCTCGCCATAAAAACTAAATTCATAAAAAATGATGGAATAATTAAGTAATAAGGAAGGATAAAAAATAATAACAGGAGTTTCTGATAGCAACCAAAATCCCCAACGTCCTTCAAAATGTCTTCAAATTCCATCTCTGTAACTAAGTAACTAAATCTATAAAAAATAAATAAAATAAATAAGTAAATAAATAATAATAATTGAATAAAAATCATTTAATTTATAATACGTGTTATAATAAATAAATTATTATATAAATATATTTTTTGTGATTGAAACCTGAGGAAATTTTGATATAGAGAGTTAGAACTCTCATAAATTTTAAAATTTGCTAACTACATGTTGAATTTGCTAAAACAGCTACGCTGCTGGAGACAGTTTGCATAATTTTACATATAAATTCCGAATTAATTTGCACAATGGGAAAAAGTGACCAGATAAACTATCGACTCTGAGTCTTTGAAATGATTTACAAAAACTTTACTATTTTAACCCTACAAGGCCCCCAGTTCCATATGTGGAACACCGACTTCAATCGTTCCTATAGCTATAAAACTATTAGTAGCGACATCTCTTGACATCTTGATAGAAGCTACTGACATTTAGCAATGTAGTAATACGAATCTTTACCTAAAGATGTCGTTCATGTTTTTGTTATAGTGGATTCATTGTGAAATTTGAATGAAAGTGATACGTTAGTCGTTTGCCTGAATTCAAAAATAAAAAAGAATAGTTATTGAACAGGATTGACTCGAAAAAAAAAAAAAAATACTGTGTGTATATTTTGCAGAGTGTATATTTTGCAGAGGTAAGTTTTTTTTTTTTTTTTTTTTTTTTTTTTCATTTACATTACAATAGTAACCGTATTAGTAAATCATATTTTTATGTATGTTCCACATACGGATCGTTGAACTGAAAAGTTGATTTTTCCGTAAAATATGGTTTTATTTTTATAAGTTTTCCCTATCTTCTGATCACTAATTACAACCTATATATGTTTGTCGCGCACTAAAAAAAATTGAACTTTGTAGAGTTAAATACCGAATCAAAATCTCATCGGAAACAATTAGCTATTTAGTTTAAAAAAAAAAAAAAAAAAAAAAAAAAAAACGAATGTTCCTGCGGTTCACATAGGTTATTGACCGACGGAAGTAGGCCACTCACCGCCATGCGGCAGTGTAGAGCGCTTAGATTATTAACATTTTTTAACAGTACATAGTGGTTCAATCAAACCTTGAATGTATCTTGCTTATGTGATACCACAACGGGCAGACAGATAGATTAACAGATATCGTAATCACTCTTAAACATTGTTACAAAATATAAAAATCGCTTAACACAAATGGAAAAGCCATTTCAGTAAATTCAATTATTGTCTTTATTGTATCTGAATATTTTTGTATGGCCCTATAATTCTTAATACTAATCACGCTATATTCTAAAAAAAAAAAAAATATTTTTGTGCATGTAAAATATATATAATACAAATATTAATTTTATAATAATTTGTACCAAATAAAGGTATTAAAATACATACATGCCATATTCTACAGGGGACTTTTCTTTCCTTTTCCTTTTACTTTTACTTTTACTTTTACTTTTACTTTTTTTTTTTTTTTCTTAAATATGTGAATAATAAATAACAAATATATTATGATTTGTGCAGTACAAATCATATAGAATTGTTTAATAATTAAATAAGCGTTAAGTAATTGTTTATATTATTTTAAATAGAGAAAATGCCATAGTGCATTTGGATAAAATATAAATTTTTGCTGTAAAGGCTTTTGGAAAATGTAAAAATAACAGTTTTAACTGTCACATGGTTGGAAAATTTAACAAGGATTTAACAAGGAGGAAGTGCCGCTCAGCACTCTAAGAATGGTGTCGAGAGCTTCTAGCTATGGCAGGCCCATTTGTAAAATAGACCCCAGTAATTTATTATGTAATTTTTCAAGCATGAGATACTTGTTTGTATATTGATGTATGTCCCCTTACAAAGAGCGAATTTTTTTTCAAACTTTATTTTTATTCATTTTTATTTTATTTTATTTTACTTTATTTTATTTTACTTTACTTTATTTTATTTTTTATTTTATTTTTTATTATTTTATTTTATTTTATTATTATTATTTATTTATTTATTTATTGCAGAACATTTGAGCGTATGCTTTGAAATGCAAATACATACAAATTTTCGACTCAATCCATACTTTAGTTACCGCTGCAGAGTTCCTTGAATAGGCCACATTTAATTGTGACCACCCTTTAACCGATTCATTACTCCAGAAAGAAAGCAACAATTTTTTCCTAAACATTATTTGTAATTTTTCTATAGATTGTAATTTAATTAAAAATTTACTAAATTGGATATTTTTCTTTGTATCATCAATTGGTGCCATTATATGTAGTATAATACATACAGAATATATTGGTTCATAAGCAAAATAATAATAATAATCATATGGATAAACAAATTCACGTTTAAAGTACAGTTAGTTTAACAGAAAACATTGACTTCAATCAAAAAATCCAATAAATACTACATTGAGTAGGAAAGTATGAAAAGTAGATTGCATCTACAAATGCACGATTTTTCGATGCTATACTAAAATAAAGCATTTGAAAAAATTGTTACGCTAAAAAATAAGGAATTTACGAAATTTCAAAGTGATTTTTACAATCATTTTAAGAAAGTTTTTTTTTTTTTTTTTTTTTTTTTTTTTTAATATCAAAAACGTCACCCTATCAATAATAATAAAAAAAATAAATAAATAAAAAGGAACACTAGTGAGAAACAATCGCACGAGTTTCATTACCCACTATTCCACTATTACATGTATTACATGCATTTTTTCGAAATAATGTAATTAAAAGACACAAAATCCCCCAAAGTAGACACCTAACAAGTTTCCTATAAGCAGAACACAATATACATATATATATGCATAAAGACATGTAAAACAGAGTTTACATACAGTTGAAAACTAAGAAAGAAAAAAAAAAAAAAAAAAGGCAGTTATTTTTTGAAACACCAGTTTCCGAGATCTAAAACTGACCTACCGAATCAGGATGACTGTTAATTTTCATGTAACAACCACATAATACATGAGAAAGGATACCTAAAACGGATTTATGTAAAAATTTTCAAGAAAATCGTTAGAGCCGTTTTTGAGATCCCAACTTTTACCAAAACTTGGCATATTCAATTATTATTGACCAGAAAATAATAATCACACACAAAAGGATATTTAAAAAGGAGTTAATACGACGAGTTTGAAAAAAATCCGTACAGACGTTTTTAAATGGACGTACCTGTGAAACCTTAAATTGAGTTATTTATATAGGGCGCCTGTCAATTTATCTAACTAATCAACTATATCATTCGAAATGACATCTAGTAGAATATTATATAAAAAACTTGAAGATAATCATTACAGCCGGTTTTAAAATACGGACTTACGATCCCATTTTAGTTTCCGATGTACCACTTCAGGATTTCCAATTTTCACCAAAATTTAGAAAATTTATCTGCACACCAAGTCTGTCTCAATTCTGAAATTTCGTAGTTTTAACTTTATTAGTTTTGGATATATGATAGTCAGAAGATTTCCCACATAAACATACATACAAGCACAAACATTGACCAACTGCAAAAAAGTACTTTTCTGGACTCAGGAGGCCTTGAAACGTGTGAATTTGGTAAAAACTTGACATCGAATTTTTGGACTAAATACAATACTTCGATTCGGGTAATGAATATAAATAATAATAAAAATAATATTAATAATAATAATTCAGTTATTAAATGTATAATATTTTAAAAGTATAATGGTTTTAAAAATTGTAGCTTTTTG
The DNA here is from genome assembly GCA_963930645.1 of Salticus scenicus. Taxonomy (NCBI): domain Eukaryota; kingdom Metazoa; phylum Arthropoda; class Arachnida; order Araneae; family Salticidae; genus Salticus; species Salticus scenicus. Next base: position 349,247,941 of record OZ005650.1, on the reverse strand, counting down.
AATATTAACGTATTTTTAACATGGTAGATAAGTTTTGTACCTTTTTACTTTCTCTTACCCAAAGGGTCGAGAAAGTATTGTTTTAGGGTAAATTTTCGAACGTGAGTTTTTGTTGTATTTACACGTTCTGAGGTCCCCTGAATACGAAAATCATGTTTTTAGCGATAGGCCTGTGTGTCTGTTATCAGCATATCTCAAGAACAAATACTAGCAGAAATTCCAAACTCGGCATTCTAAATGTGTATCATATAGGGATGCTACAGTAAGCTTTTCGTTGATATGAATCAAATGGTTCGTGTACAGGGACACTCAAAAGTATTCAAATACATTACGTCTATAGGGGAAATAGCAGGTATGTAGATTTTAACATCTGTAGACTGCACTAAACCAAATGAAAAGAATAAATATTTTTTGTAATAGAGATAGTAAACTGAGTTTGTGTATGTAGGAGCCTCGCTACCCACCTGGGGGGAAGCCCCCCCCCTCGAGGTGGGAGTAAATTTTCATGATGGGTATCTTTCAAAAGAGCTCGCCAATACCTTTAAAACTAATGGTTGAACCATCGATCTGCGATAATTTAAAATAAAGTTAGCGATTTTTTTCATTTTTAACAAAAAAAAATATATATATATATATATAATATTGAGAATAAATTCAAATTTTTTTGGATATTTAGTGTAATACTACTTCTCTAATATGGAAATCGTCTGCATTATCATAAAAGATAATTTGTTTAAATAATAATTTTAATATATATATATTAACAGAATTATTTTTTAATAACCGAATTAAATTTTATAGAAATGTAGGTGCATTAATGAAACGGGGGGTTCAAGGGGCAGGAGCTCCCTTCACTCAGAACTAATTGTCATATAAACCTCTTCCGAAGCCTAATTTGAATTGTTTAACATAGGTTTACACAACAGTACTCGTTATCTTACCTCGTAATCTCCATCCTGTATTTATAGTATCAAATTTCAGGGTAAGAGAAAGTCGTGTGAGTGACGCACCAGATTATTTTAAATAAAACACTTTTACAAATTATGTTATACACTTATCGTTAATAGGTAAATTATTAAAATTCATTTTATTCTTCTGTACGGAAACCTGCATAATGTAAACATCCGCAAACTTAAAAATAAAATACGACACAGTTATATATATAATATATATCTATATATCTATATATCTATCTATCTATCTATATATATATATATATATATATATATATTAGAATTCTTAACATTTTATGTTAATAAGTGTTCAAGATATTAACCGATGCAGTATAATAAAAGTATCTCTTTTTTTCTTTTTCTTTTTTAATGAATTAAAATGTGAATAAAGTTTCAGGGAACAAAACAATAAACAAACTTTTAAAAATACCAGATAAATTAAAAGATATTAAAAGCATGTTTTATTAAATATTGCACTAAATTTTTTAACAGGATTTGTTTGTCCAAGCTTCCACCCCCTTCCTCCATCAATCAACACTTCTTACAATAATTTCGTTCACGACACGAAAGATCAGCTGTTTACATCTAATCCACAGCATTCTACAGTTATTATAGAAAATTTTGATTGAATGTCATTGACCCTTCTTCCATGAAATATAGCAGAGTTCGAGACATTATTACTGGAGGTCTATTTAAAAATTGGTCAGATCGCTCTGGAATACTTTAATCTATATAGGTCATTTACACAGACTAATAGACTAACATACTAAAAAATCAATACACTAAGAAACTAATACATTGATATTCCACAAGTGGAAACGAAGCAAAATTTATTATTTTCGATTTCTTTAAATCTCAAAACGTGTAAAAACATAAAGAGAAATTGTAGACAAAAATTTTTACAATTACCTTAGTTGACCTTATATATTGTTAAGGAAATAAAAAGTATTGATGTTCTCAAACACGACATAATACAGTCCTAAAAGTACATTTTAGAACTTAATCTAATATATATGCATTACTCACCTAAATATTCTGCTTAAAATGTAGGATCCACATCAAAAGTATCCTTTCTTTACGATATTCTAACTAAAAGTAAAATAAGGAAGTCCAAGATTTATATCGTTATCGTAATCGTGCTGGCCTTCGCAAGAAGGCATTTCGTATGATGAAAGATATCTTACGTCAAACATTAAGATATTTTTTATTCATTTAATTATTTCAAGTTATTTATATGCTATGTAGAAAAGCATGACCATGCTCTTTCATAGGAAGTTTTTACTTCCTCATACAACATATAAAAAAGCATTGTAATCCTGATTTGCAAAATAAATTTTATATCTTGCATAGCTCAAACACTAATCACAGTAGAATGCTGTAAATTTGTATGTGTGACTGTCATGATTTCTAGTTGCACACCTGCAAATTTCTTATTAATACAAGACGAGACATCAGCGACTTTAAATGATTTTTCGTGACGTCTGTACGTGTATGTGTGTATCTGTGTATGTATCTCGCATAACTCTAAAACGGTTGGACGTTCAACGTTGCAAATTGGTATATAAAATTGCTATAACATCTCGTTGTGCACCTCCCTTTTTAGTTTTTCTCTCACTTTCCGTTTTGGAGATATTTACGAAAATTATATTCTTAATGGCTAAATATACAAAGCTTTTAGCCATTATATATGACATACCATCATAAAGGTTTCAAAATAAGCTAATTAATGAATATTCAGCCATAAATAGAGCCTGTAATTATATTTTTATAAAAGTTAATGACATTTACGCGTGTAGACAGTAATTTTTAAAGACATAAACATGCTCTGGTTGACGAATACACTTTAATAAACATTCAGCACATAGACAGAGCACTTAATGATTTTGTTATAAAAGTTTCAGACATTTTTTAGTGCAGAAAGCAATTCTTAATATATAAGCAGGTTCTAGTCGACGAATGTATTTTATTTTATTTTAGTATTATTTGTCATTTAAAGAGTTTTCGAAGAATTTAGTTCAGAGCTATAAATCAATGAATCTTTCCGGAAAGTTCCAGAATTTTGTTCTTATTATAGCTGGAGCTTCCAAACTTTTGAAACCTTAAACTACAAATTTTCACCAAATTCTGCCGCCAAGTCACGAGATTCGACAATCAATCGATAAAATCGATTAATATAAAGTTTCGAGCTTACGCAAAGCTCCTAATCAATATAACGATAATTAATCAGTTGGTAGACGTTATGCATTATAGACTTTAATTATGTCATAAGCAGACCGCATATTTTTCCAAAATAATGCAACTAATGAGTCTAATAATGCAACTAATCTACTATTCCTTGTTATTGTACGAAGTTATTTCAATTATAGCAGTTTATAATTTTTCTTATACTGATGAGGAGTTTTGTATAGACTTAAAATGTTTATATGTACACACACATATCTATATACACGCACGTAGTATTTATATTGTTGTGCTCTTGGGGATTCGTGAGTTGACCGAAAATGAAGCCGAAACTTTCAAAAGCTTCGTAGTTTATTAACCGAAAATTCGAGAAGAAAACAGGTCTATAAACTGGGTATCAACTTCAATTCCACCCGTAAACACAACTTAAATAACAGCTGCCAACAGAAAATCCACTGTACAGTCGATAACAAAAGTGTCCGAACACTAGTAAAAATTCCTATGTAAAAAAAGTACACTTCATACGGTTTTGTTAAGTAAATCCTTATCGAATCATGTTCTCACACTGACTAAGAACATGATTTGACAAGGATTTATTTAATAAAACCGTATGAAGGGTACTTTTTTTACATATCAATTTTTTCTAGTGTTCGGACATCTTTGTTACCGACTGTACATAGTGTATAGCATTAACACATATAACAATTGACTATAATTCAAAGAAGCTGTGGGCTCTTTCAGAAGCAATGAAGCATTGGCAGAAACTAATCTGAGACCGCACTGGACTTCCTTTTATACCCTTCTATCGAACTTAGATTGTTCTTTTAATTGCTTTCACCTCGTAAATAAATGTTTCCATTAACTTTTTTTCTGGTAGCCAAAAAAGTGCTAAATTGTTAACAGAGGTTACCGTCTTCATTTCCATGCATTTTTTTCTAGCAAGGTATTTTTCTTCTTAATTAATCGTAATTACATATTGTAAAAGAATTCACTACAAATAGCGTGGTATGCAAAATGTGCGTTTACTAGCAGTACTCTGGAATAAATTAATTATTTCGCGACCGCATGTTTTTGTCTGTGTGATAGTAAATTCCGCCTGTGGCCTTTTCCCTTTAAACTAAATTATTAAAAAAATTAAGTAAAAAATCATTTTTTTTAAGATTAGAAGCTTTTTATTGTGAAGCTCTAAAAAGTATAAAATAAAAAATTACTGAGGTAAAGACATGATACAAAGAAATGAAAGTTTTAACGCTGATGAAATTTTAGACAAAAATATATATATTTCCCTTTTCCAAGAGATGAAAATTTTTAAATATTCAAAATATTTTAAAAAGCATTCAAGAATAATATTCTTAGTTATTAGTTTTTTTTTTTTTTTTTTTTTTTTTATGATTATTCGTTAAGCCATAAATTTCAAAGGTCTCGATAGCTTTTTAGAATATTTTGAATATTTAAAAACTTTTAACTCTTGCAAATGGGAAATATCTATATTTTTCTCTAAAATTTCATTAGCGTTAAAACTTTCATTTCTTTATAGCATGTATTTACCTGAATATTCTGTTATTTTATGATTTTTAGGGCTTCACAATAAAAAGCTTCTAATCCTAAAAATTATGATTTTTTACTTAAAATTTTATTTTGTGCTTTTTTAGTTATAAATAAAGAATCTTAAAAATCTAATCAAAATTTCTGAGAGTACTGTGCAGAGAACTAAAGATTTTCTTTTAGATACTGACTTTTTTTTTTTTTAATTATCTGAAAAAAAAAAAAAAAAAAAAAAAAAAAAAAAAAAAAAAAATCAGCCTTCGAGGATCGAACTCACGACCAACGCGTTATCAGTATGACATTCTAACCAAAAGTCAAAGAACAGTAAAATAAAAAAAAAAAGTCATACAACATGCTAGAAAAATCTAAGTAAGAAAAAAAAAAATATTGTTCTTGAATGCTTTTTGAAATACTTTGAACATTTAAGAATTTTCATCTCGTATAAATGTGAAATATCTATATCCTTTAAAATTTTCTTATTGTTGAAACTTTTATTTTTTGTAAAATGTCTCTACATGGCTGCCTGCGATGTAATAGCGGCTGTCCAAACGACGCGAAAAGACCGTACAGCGAGAACTTAATTTTGTACCGCTACCCAACAATTGGTGCTGTATACAAGCCTCGATTTTTGCTGATTTAAAGGTACAGCCATAAGAATAACATATACACAAGCATTTTCAATTAACGCTGTAAACCCATTATACTGCCGGATTATTATTATTATTATTATTATTATTTTTTTTTTTTTGAAAATGCTTAATAATTAATATCAATGAATGTAGAGTTATATGTTTGTTTGTCAAAAAAGATCGTTTATTCATCGCTAATTTAAAGGTCCGGTCAGAAGAATAACAATGTAAAATTGCATTTGCAATTCACGCTAGAATCTCATTAAAATGTCGAAAATTTTTTTGAATGGGCATAATAATTATATCAATGCATGTAGAATTATAAATGTTTGTCAAAATGTTTTCATCATAAAAGTAATAATAATAAGATCGTTTATTCATCGTGATATTTGCGCCCTTTAATGAAGAATTGAAATACTAATGCCTAATAGTAAACTTTTAAAACAATTTCTTTATCAAAAAACGAATTAACCCGTTAACGCCCAAATTAATTTAAAAAAAATATTATAAGCTGGTCATTTCACTTCTAAATTAATATAGACTACTGACAGTAAAATATATTAACTTAAACAATTCTTCTTATAGTTTAAAATGTAAAGCCTATCCTCTTTTATTGGCGTTTAGTGTTCTAGCGAGAAAACTTCGAGGTAGAAAAACTTTGAGATAACAAATGAATTTCGTATTATATGTTGACAAAGCTCTCGAAAGTAAAATATTATAATATATATTATTATTCAACTTGATTAAAGTTAGTATATCTGCGCAAAAAGCAAATATATGTGCGACGAATTAAAAATCACAAAATGACTATCCAAATTATGAAATAATAATTAATAGTAGGCACATAAAATTTTCAGGGATCATTTAGAGTGACGCTATAAACTGTCAATAAAAAGCAGAAATCATTGTAACGATTTTTGCTTTTTAGTGACAGTTTATAGCACCATTATAGAAACCACAAAAAATATTCGTGTCATTTTATTAGCTGTCCTCAAATGAGGGGGGTAACGCATTAAATTCGAGAGTACTATATATATGTATATTTAATAATGAAATAGAGTGCATTTTATTATTTTTCTGTAAAGACAAAGGAATTTTTTTTAAATCGTATCAAAATATGAGCATCTTGAAAGGTCTGATACCACTTTACGGTGATGGTAAATGTTTTAAATATATATATATATATATATATGTTATTTATTGCATTAGAGTTATGAAAATTTGCATAATTACAGTCGGTAACAAAAGTATCCGAACACTAGCAAAAATTTCTATATAAAAAAGTAGAGTTAATACTGTTTGGTAAATAAATCCTTGTCTAATAAGATTCTTAGACTGACTAAGAACATGATTCGACAAGGATATATTTAACAAAACAGTATTAACTGTACTTTTTTTATATAGGAATTTTTTAGGAATTTTTGCTAGTGTTCGGACACTTTTGTTACCGACTGTATATGAACATTTCTTGAAAACTATCTAAATAAATAGCTATATATATATATATATATATATATATATATATATATATATATATATATATATATATATATACAACGTTCTCTGCTAATTAATTTATAATTTTTATCACTGAATTTTGCGTTATTACAATTTTTCAAAATACATTCTAAACAGTCGGTAACAAAAGTAACCGAACACTAGCAAAAATTCCTGTATAAAAGAAAGTAGAGTTAATACTGTTTTGTTAAATAAATCCTTGTCGAATCATGTTCGTAGCCAGTCTAAGAACAGATTTCGACAAGGGTTTATTTAACAAAACAGTACTGACTCTACTTTTTTTATATAGGAATTTTTGCGACTGTTCGGATACTTTTGTTACCGATTGTAATTCGATATTATTTTGTGGATTCTTTGATTTTTTTTTTCTGTAATTGAATGCTTGAATGCTGAAATTTAACCCAAATTAAACAAAAAAGATAAATACACCATACTTAGATTATATTATTAAACTGTGGTTGATAGGATGTGCTGGGTTCGACTCTAGGTCGCACTCATTGACCTAGCCGTTAGGAATTTTCTGTGGTTTTCTCCAAAATTAATAAAAATACATGCTGGGACCTCCTAACAAAAAAACCCCATGCAGGGCATTCCACCTACAGCCCTAGGACCCTATTGTATTAATCAGACTTAAGCCACACAACCAAGTAATTTTAAATTGTATTACTCTAAAATAGAGGGAAGTAAAGAAAAAATAGTTAGCAGGAAACATTTTGAAAATATTAAAAAGTTTGAATTTTATTTAATTTAAATAGTCCTAGTAAAATTTTAATATACGTAATATTGTTTCATTGCAGATTTTTTTATAATTCTGAGACTATTAAAAAAAAGAAAAAAAAAATCTATAATGACTGAAAATGACTTCAGGGCACCTCAAAACATATTATCACCTCAAAACAAGCATTAAGATTTCAAAGTCAGATTTTTGACATAATTACAATATTTTCCTTAAATACGTATGTACGGAAAGTAAAAATTATTATAATGTCCATAATTTTTCTTTTTCGCTTGTGTACAATTTTAGAGTTGTTTTTCCCAAATAAAGATTTATCACATTAGTATATGTTGAGAAGTTTAAAAAGTTATATACAACTATGTTAGAAAATACTTTTATTTATGAAGAAAATTGAACTATGAGAATTTGATATATCTACGTTTTAAGGTCTCCTGAATTCATTTTTACTTTTCAAACATATACTATGTAAAGAAAATATTATATCCATGAAAAAAAAAAAAATCCACTGTGGGTTTTTGGTATATTTACACGTTTTGTGGTCTCCTGAATTCATTTTTCTGTTTTCATAAATATATGTGTACGTTTCTGAGTGAACACAATAGCATTTAAATACTTGATCTGATTACTACATTTTACTGCATATGTATAATGATTATACTATGTATGTGTGTGTAAAACAGTATTTAAAAAGAAAAAAAATAATAATAATATAATTTTTTAAAGGAATTTTTTGGTGTGAGTACAAGAAATATAGATATTATTAAATGACAAACTGTTTTAGCTACTGCGGATAATATAAATATATTTTTTTTTTCGTTCCCACATTTAAGCAAGTATTAGAAAAGATCGCGAATAATTCAGAATGACTGGATCGACGATTGTAAAAGGCTTTGAACCCGGTATCTCCTCTCTACTAGTTTAGAGAGCAGAACCTTTCGGCCCCAAGTAGAGCAAAAAGATACGGGGTGGGGATAATTAATTAATTAGCAGGGAGCATTAAAACTTTTTTTCCCAAAAAATGTTAAATATTTATTTATTTATTTATTTTTGGAATAATTTTCAAGAAATGTCAATATAATAATTATTAAGGAGTTTCATTGCATATGTATAATAAAAATATCTACATATAATTCTAAGACAATTATTTTTTAAAAAAAGTAAAACATCTACATAAAGAGAAAATTTTAATGTGCGTACAAAATGTAGATATCATTAAAAAATAAAATAAATAAAATATTTCAGATACTGATGCAATATATACTTAAAATGATTTTGAATATGAATTTGTTTTTTCAAGCACAATTATCAAATATTCCTTATATACAGTTCCCTCTTACCCATATTATTATTATTATTATTATTATTATTATTATTATTATTTCAAACAGATTTTTATATCTATAATTGGTGACTTTTTTATTTAAAAAAAAAATTCTATTATTATTATTATTATTTGTTTATTTATTTTAAATTTGTTAAAACAGTTTTAGCAGAAATTTTTTAAACAGCTGAACTTTCAGGAATAAATGCAGAAATAAATAGTTATTTATCTACAAATAATCTTCTTAAAACATTCTGCATTTATAACAAAGAGTTTTATGCATTAAAATATAGTTTTAATAAAAATAATTTATTAAATTTTCGAAAAGTTCCGTGCGTAAGTAAGTACATATCCTAACCTAACTACGAGACTCGTAACTAGCGCACCACCCACCACCATCGCTTTATCAACATGACGCCTTAACCAACTGAGAAATTGAACGATGTAGAAATTCATTACATTTACTTTAAAGTGGAAACGCTTCGTTTATTTAGCATGGCACGAAGACACGATGACAAAATCTAATTTCAAAAATAAGAAGTTTCTAAAAAAATATTTATTTATTTATGCATTTCTTACTTATAACTTTTTATTTGGTGCTTTCTTTTACTATAAAAAATATTTAGTGATTTTTAATATCTAAAAAAAAAAAAAAAAAAAAAAAAAAAAAAAAAAAGTTTCTTAAAAGAACTCCTTGAAAAATTCTTAGGTTACTGTGTAAGCAACGATAAATTTTCTTGTATAAATTGACTTCTTTTTTACTAATTATCTGGAAAAATTAACACGCCGGACCTTCCAGGGGCCAAACTCTGGAACCCCGCGTTAGTAACGTGACGCTCTAACCAACTGCACCAAGAAGCGACAAACGGAATGGTTTATATTTACTTTAAAATGAAGTCACCTTCTTTACTAGCGTGACGCAAAGACACGATGACTAAGTCAATTTCATATAAAAAGCTTCTAAAAAAAGAAGAAAAAAATTCTGTATCCATATTTATGTTACAAATGAATATACATTATAATTATACTCTTTCTAATTAAAACATTTGTCTCTATAGTATTTTGATCGTATAAATACGAATATTGGGAATATTATTAAGAAATATAGTGACATAAAAATCGAAAAAGAAACGCCCGCTGGAGTAGTTACAGATTTCCAAACGACGTGAATCTATGTCAGTGTTTCCGAAAGTGTCTGCATGTCTATGTATAAATAAATGAAATAACAAAAATTACAAGAATGTAGGTTTATCCTTGATTAAAACTAGGATTACGTATCTTGAATTTTTACTGTACTGACTTTGCACCTTTTCCGAGTTAAGACGAAGTCTTTCACTAAACTTTCCAATTGCATCTTAAAAAGTTATTCTCAATTAAATGTCTCATCAACATTAATTTTTTTTTTTAAATCTAATATTTAATTTATTATTATTTACTCCACATGCATTAGAACCAACTTACTAATAATTTTCGACATCTTTTGGGATGTAAATATTTTATTTCATCTCAAAAATTTCGAATGAACTATCTAAAGCTCTGTTGGTAGCTTATTTTAAAACATATACTAAACACGGTCTACTTTTTCATTAATAATAATAATAGTAATAATAAAAAAACACAGATACTCTTTTTGACATATTTAAAAACGCATATGTTATGTAGAGAATCATATTAAGTGTCATTCTTAAATTTGCTTCTTAAATTATAAAAACTTTATGCGTGTATATATATTTAATCTTGAATATTCTATGTTATGATAACTACATAACAAAAAAAATATATTCATAATAAAGCTTTAAATATATTATTTCTAATAATTTTATTGATTTTGCATTCCGTAAAATACGTAAAATGATTTTTACACAGACAATTACAATATTCCTAATTATCAGGTATTTAACACTAAAAAAAAAAAAAAAAAAAAAAACTTCATGTTTTTTTTTTTTCGTCTAGTTAACGTAAATTATTATGAATACTACTTTTTTAATGGCATTTATGGAGCAATTTTAAATTTTTTCATCTACGCAATACATGTATTTTAGAAAAATAAAAGCAATTTTTCAAATTGGAATGGTGCCATTTTACAAGAAAAATCATTGGACTTTCGAAAAATCAATTAATTTCTCAAAGATTATGTATGAAAAAATAACCAGATATTCATGTAATTTAAATGTTAATCTAAGTAAACATAGGAAAAAATATTCGAAAATATGAAACTTTTTTATTATCTATATCATTTCAATTAATATAAATTGTTAATTAATATATAAGTAATATATTATTTTTTTAATTTTATTTTTGTATGTATTATTTATAGATGAAGAATTAATATTGTTATAATGTTGTTAATCTTTAAGCTAGAAATATTTGTTAAACAGAAAATTAAAATTAATTTTAACTACTACTTACCTAGCTATAACTAATAATAACTTTCTTCGAATGGATAAAATAATTTATAATAAATTTATATAGATTTCTTTGCAGAAATATCAATTTTGATAGTTCTTAAAATATATATACTTTAATGCAGAGTTTATTCATGTAAAAGCAGAATTTATCTGCTTTGTTGGTCAATGTAGTTAAAGGAATTAATAAAAAAAATTCCGCTACTTCTTAATTTTTATTATATAAATAAAACTAAGAAATAAATTCATTGAAGTTACATATGAACCTTGTTTTGGTCGACGGACTTTAAGGTTTATCTAAGATATATACCATGATCGCTACCACTGGTTGTTTCTTTCCTCCCAACCTTATCAAGAATTTTTTAGCAGTACTTTGCGCTACTTATCTGGTACTTGATTTGAATTTTATATTGATATTCAATTTAACTAACTGAAATAATTAAACTTAAACTCTTAAATCGAAATCTTTTGGTTATTTAATATATTTTAGTACAGCATGATGATAAAGAAAAAAGAAACTGCATATTTTTACGTGCCAACAGGTATGGATTTTTAACACCACTATTTCTTTGTAAAAAAAAAAAAAAAAAAAAAAATCAACAAGTTTAGTAGCATAAAACTACAAAAAAATATACTAAAAATTCTGTAAAAAATTTTTGGTTGGAAAAAAAAATAAAAAAAAAAAAGTCAAGGGGGCAGATATGAATATTCTTTTAGCATATGTGTATTTTGGGATATATATATATATATATCCCAAATGTATGTATGTGTGCGTGTGTATAGACTATAGATTATATATATATATATATATATATATATTTTTTTATTTTTTTTATTTTTTCCTTTTTTAAGTGTAAAATATTTTTTTCGTATTACTGATTCATATAAAATATAAAATATTATATTTTCACAATACAGGTTAACATACTATATCTTGCTATTATAAAAGTGTTCAAAGGCTGTCAATTGTTTCTGTATTGAATTGTATATATTGGAAAATAATTGAAGTAAAGTAAATACATTTTAGGTATGGTGTACAGGGTGGCCATAATTAAACTGACAGTGCTTACAGTGTTCTGTACGGCGCACTATTAAACGGAAATTAAATATATAAATAATTTAACCACCCAAGACAACTATCCCAAACATTTAGTTGATAAACTCTATAAAAAGCATCTAAAACAATTAAAAAATATTCCCAGCCACCAAAGTCACACATAAAATATACTAACGCCATCCCATACAATCAAGGAGCCGCCGTTAAAATAGGTAATATTGCTAGAAAATTAAACGTTAACATCCCAATTAAAGCAAACCCAAATATATATCAAATCATACGTAAAGATAAAGATAAAATTTCCCTTCTTGAAACCGCAGGTATTTACGAAATCCCTTTCCATTACGAAGACATTAGCAAAGGTGAATATGTAAGAATGACTAAGAGAAAGATTAAAACCCGTATAAAAAAAACACCATAATTATATGAAATTTGGAAAATATACCACTGCACTAGCCCAAACCAATAAAATCGAAAACATAGAAATCGATTTTAGTAGCGTTAAGAAAATTGCAAATTACATTAACAACCAATATGCCTTATTCAGAGAAACAATCGAAATATTCAATCAGCCGTGTGCATGCAACCATGAAGAATCAAAAACAGGGATTGATACCAACTGGTGCCACCTACTCGACGAAAGGAAAAATCACAACACTTTTGAAGAAATTCCACGGAAGTATACCACTACCGAAGTGACTGGTGTCGATGATGAGGTGGATCCCCCTACAGAAAGTATTTCACCACTATAAAAGTCACCAAGTGAAGCTGAAGTAGGTTTTTTAATTATTATATAATATGATTTATGGCCTCATTATTAAGAAAACAAATAATAATAAGTACCAAAATTTACCGATTGGGGAAAATGTGGCGCTGCTTCTCTAAGTAAAGTTTTTTTTCCAATTTGTAATTTAAAATTGATGATTGGACAATTTTCTTTTACGCACTGCTTTTTTTCCATTTATTATTTTGAAAACGGAGATAACACTAATACATACGTGAGAAAATCTTTACTTAGAAAAAATCACCACATATCTCCCTACAGAAAAATTTTGGAATTTATTTTTATTTTTATTATTTTTATTATTATTTTTATTTATTTATTTTATTTTGTTTTATTTATTTATTTACATATTCATTTCGAAATCCTTCTTTCCCCGACTTGTTTAATCTTCCTACAGAGTTTGTGGCTATTCTTGCAATTAGATTGCGTCACATAGCACTAAGAATGGTGAATTTACTTATGGCTACCCCGTAGATATAAAATTAAACTATTATTATTTTCTTGCAATATTATATTGTACACCTAGACATAATTTCGATTATATTGTAAAACCATAATAACAAATCTATAGAAAATAATAATAAGAAGAAGAAACACAATCTCACATATTCTTCAAGTTTTAGAAATAAGAAATGTTTTTCTTTTCTTTTTTAACTTTTTAGAGTATCAAATAATCACGTCACGTAAGAAATATTGAAATATTTATAAAGTCAAAAGTAAAGAATGAAAAGAGTTCTTTTTGTAGGTTAAAGTAGTATATATATTCTAATAATGGAAAACATTTTAAATAAATACAAACATTCAAAAAGCTATAGAGAAATGCATACGTGAATCGAAATAACCAAACATATTTTACTAAAACCATCGCATACCTTAATGAAATTTATGGTAATAGGTAAATTCGCTGAATTAGGTTTGACTAACGTAATTCTATAAATATATAATACGTTGTATTATTTATATATTTAAATCATTTTAAAATTTTAATAATATTTCATTCAAATTTTTCAGCAAAGACATACTATTTGTTATACGATTTCACGAAAAGATTTTATTTTGGTGTAAATGTTAGAAAGAAATCAGGCTAAATTAAATTTCTTTAAAAATTCCAATTTAATTATTAGTTATATTTTATTAAGTTTGATATTAGATTGTGGTATAAGTCGTATTGTATGAGAATAGGGCGGTAAACTTTATCAGGATATACAGGGTGATTCAAAAAAACGTTGACAAAATGACATGGTAGATCAGTCATACAACAAGGATCAAAAATCGCATAGAAACAGAGGGTCGCAACAGCGATCCGGAGCCGCTACAGGGTGTCTAAAATAATACATAACACAAAGAGAAGAAACAAAACCATTTGAGATCATTTTATTGATAATTACTCACTCACATGCGACGAATGCAAGCCAAATGTTGAGCCTACAGGAGATACTCAAAGTTTTTGCCAGATGCATCGAGACACGCATGGCATCTACGCTGCATAGAACGCCGCACCTTCTCAAAGATATCAAGTGTATCCCGAACACATCCTGCTGCCACAACGATTCTTCCTACCAAGTCTTACGGCGTTGCAACAGGTGTTTCATACACAAGTCCTTTTAAATATCCCCATAAGAAAAAGTCCAACGGAAACAGGTCTCCCAGACAGCACATGACATCCCTGGGATGTTCTTTTTAAGTCCCGAATCTCCTGTTTTCGTCCCAGGATAAAATATACAAAACGAGGACATCCACAGGATGTCTAAATAGAACATACTGAGAACAAACCAATTTGGATGTCTTGGGTATATCCTAAGTCATCCTAAAATGAAACGTCCACTTTAAGATGTCCCGGGGGCATTGTTTTTCGACGTCTTATGACCCATTAAAAAAACATCTTGAACTGTTAACTGTTTCATATAGTAACCGCCAACCTTTGCCGCCAACTGTGTTGTGTGTTCTGTAGACTGTGTATTGGCGTGTTGTAAATTACTTATTGCTAGCTCATGTTATTAAATCTTAAATGATGTTAAATGTACATTAGTTTTTATATTAATTAGTATTAATATTACATGGTGCCGAATTGATAACTTTTGAAAGAAATAATCATGCCCGGAGACCATCGCCTCCACTAAACCTAACGACTCTTCGAAAAATCGAAATCTCTGTATGGTATACAACTGTGATCGAATTGGAGAAAAAGCTGCTCTGCTAGAAGTCAAAAGAAGATGTTTATGATAATGTCAATGAGGTATGTAAACTAATTTTTTTAACACTCACTTAAGTTCTTAGAACAATCAATTTGTGCTACAAAACAATAACTGATGACTATTGACAATAGACAAAAAAAAAAAACAGTGATGCATGTGTAGTGTTTGAATACAATTTAAAACAAAACTGCAGGTGAACGCATCTAAAATTATCAAATAATTTATTGTTTTTGCTATATAATTTTTTTATGTTCAGTGCTATTTATATATACCTAATAATTTAATAGTCTAGTGCAATTGTGTTATTTTTCATTAGTATGTGTTCAGTTTCTGCTTTTATTGTGTGTGTCGGTTGTATATGTATGTCTTGCGTCTTTTAGAAACGACTAGTAATGATTTTGATAAAAGTTTGGGATTAAGGTTTTATTTTTCGTAGGGGGGGGGGGGGAGTCAATTAGATATGTTCTCTTCTAAAGGAAAAATAGTGCTCTCTATTAACCTTTTATCTGATGGTTGCAATATATTGCAGAATTTAGGTTACTTGTAAATAAATATAACGATTTTGATGAAAATTGGAGGTTAAGGTTTTTTTTATTTATTTATTTTTTTTTTTTTTGATGAAATATTGCTTGAACCCCAGTAGCAGAAATTTTTCTGTTAGTCTGCGACAACTATTTACGCTTTAAAAAATAATCTGCAGCATAATTTCACAATGAGTTACGGTAAAAAAAAACAGATTCAGTAAGCATATTTTTATCACAAGTTGGCATTTATCTAATGTTATTAATCTGTCAGATATGTCAAAGCATTATAGTTATAGAATTTCCATTACATATAGCAAGATAAAGAGTTAGCATTAGCAATTATCTTTCATATTGTATAAGAACTACTATTTTGTTTATGATTTTGTTCATACTGACTCTAGTAAAATACTTGCAGGAGACTCTAAATATTAAAATTAATGCAACTTTCTAAAATTTTCTGATTCTTGTGTAACCAGATGGAGGGATATTAAGACGTATAAACTTTCTCTTATCAACACACAGTAAAAAATAAGTTCTTAAAAATAAGTATATATTGTCTCAAAATAGCCCCGAAACAAACACTTAAATTTGAAAACCCATGTAATTATTTTTGAGTATATTGACATGCTCAAAAATGGGGTTGACCAATAAGAATCCCAATATCCCCATGTTTGGCTGTTTTGAGACAATATATTACTTATTTTTAAGAACCTATTTTTTACAGTGCAATTACAGTTTGTTCGTCATTGCCATCTGTACATCTTAATTGCATTTTGCTCACCTTCTCAATGACCGAGCCCCAACTTTCACAGAAAATTTGTAATACTCGAATTGAAACTGTATTTAACCCATTGGGCGCCAAAGCTCCCGCTGCAGGAACATTTAATTAACGAATTTTTTTCTCTACAATAATTAAGATAAATACAGTAGAGAGTCAAAAATCCACACAGCTCGGGACCAGAGGTTGTGTGGATTTTAGGATTTGGCAGATTAATGATTATCACTTTTACTAATAAAAGCAGAATATTATTCAAACTAAACACACACTAACGAATAGTGACACAATTTCACTTGAATATTAAATTAATAGGTACATCAGAATAGCACTGAACATTAAAAGAATGTACATAACACAAATAATAAATAAAAATAAATTTTGTCAAATTTCGATAAAATCTATTCACATGTAGTTTGTTTTCAAAACTACACTTGTACGTATACATCATTGAGATTTTCTTCTTCCCCCTGTATATTATAAATTGTCATTTCTTCTTATTTTGTAACACAAATTTATTGTTTTAAGAATTTAAGTTAGTTCTTTCGTATGGTCTCCATCAGATATGTCTTCATCAGATAACATTTTTAAAAATTATTTTGTTATTGTATAACTTGATGGATTTAATGTACTGTCAATAATTTCATTATCAGTAACTTGGTTCTGATAGTCTTTTATGTTATTAATTTTCTTTTATAATCATAAAATAAAAATGCAAGTACACAATCTGCATTCGAGATCATTTTTAAAAATTCTGATTTGCAGTTTGTAATTTACTAATAGCGGATTTTATTGTTTATATATTTGACAAGCTGTGTGGATTTCGGACTTTAGCGGATTTTAGGCCGGTGGATTTCTGGCTCTCTACTGTATATATTTTTATTTTTTATATTGAACGTTGAAGTGCCTAGCTTCGCTGGTAATTTTTTCAAAAGGTTTGTAATGCAAATTGTATTTTTATTTATTTTTTTAATTATTCAAATAAAATCAGCTGTTTCTAAGAAGAGAGAAAATTGCTAAAAATAACTTACTATTCAAGTGCAGGGGTTTAAAATGATGGATATTAATTAAAAAATTCATTTCTTAAATTGTAACAAACAGGGATGAAAAAAATTTAAAAGAGTTATGCAGTTTATCAACATCCATTAGGTGCCATGTCTCCAATTTTGGAACTATATCATATCTTTGAAGAAAATAACATTTTTTTAAAGTTATAAATATATGATTAGGAATGCATTTTGTAACAAAAGCGTACGAAAATGCAAAATTTTTGAGTGAGATAAATATAGTAGGGTTAAGTAACTTAATGGGTTATGTAACATCATTGAGTTAAGAAACTTAATAAACACAGGTATTTTCTTTGACAGCTCAATAAAAGACAAGGAAATGGAAATCAAGGATTTCCTAATCTGTTTGATAGCCGATCGTTAATAGGGGGTAAGGGGGAGGGGTCACAAAAAAATTACATGAGTGAGAAATATTGAACAGTTCTACCTCTCTATAGGTTCTAGAATTTAATAAAGCGTGTTTAAAATGATTATTGACATCTATGTTGTGAATGGAGAAAGATAGAAAATCGCTATCTTTCCTGCCAAAAAATCGGGAGATTTGGAATTTCTGCATAATGCTGATTTTGAAATAATCTGCAGACTAAAAAAAAAATTCTGCGACGTAACGTATGTCGCGCATCTCGCATTTTCTGCTATGGGGGCTTGAACATATCCTCGTCTTCAAGAAAATTATTATTCCCTGTTAACATTATATCTGCTGTTTGCAAATTTTTATAGAATTAGGGTTTACTCAGTAATGGATTTAAAAATTTTGAAAGATTGGGCTTTAGGGTTTTTTATGGTAAAAAATTGCGTGGACTTATTTTCATTTTCAGGAAAATTTGCATTTTATTAGTCTGTTCCAAAATATAGCAGTTGATTTACTCAGAAATAGAAATGGATTTAATGATTTCAATAAAAAAATTAGCTTTAAAGGTTTTTGAGATGAGAAATCCATCTGGTTTATCATTTTTTTCGTAAAGATTAGCATTTACTGTTAACCCTCGTCTGTGACAAAATATGGCAGAAACTTTATATTCTTTGAAGTTACGTGAATGATTTTATTTAAAATTTAGATTTAAGAGCTTTTGGAGTTTGCAATTCAATCTGAATTGCCACCTCTTCAGGATAATTAGTGTTCACTACTCACTAGTAACTCGTGATTTGCCCTGATAAAAACTTGCAGATACTTACTTTTCTTTTAAAGTACTTGAATGATTTAAAAAATAATTATTTGTGAAATTTTTGATATTAATAGAAAGGGGGGTTCAGGGGGTCTCCCACCTGTCAAGTAAAACTATGTTTATTTTTTGTAGTTGCTAAATTTAGTTGTTTTAATATGAAATGTAATTTAATTTTACAAAAACACCATGATTGAGATGTAAATATTGTAGTTAGTTGTTTTCTGTTTGAAATTCAGTTTGTGATTTTTTTTTTTTTTTTTTTTTTTGGGGGGGGGGGGCAAAGTGCATAATTCTGTACTGATAAGTATAAAGGATTTAAGTCCATATTCTTGATTTTTCAGGAGACGAAAAATAAAGTTAAACTAACTAAAAACTAATCAGAAGAATCGATTAGGAAAAAGGGATTATGTTGATTTATACCCTTTATACCATTCAGTGATTGTCAACCTTCATTTAATAAAGGGAAAAAATTGAATTAAATAGTTTATACAAATATTAAAATTCTAAATTTCTGATTTAAATCTTTTTTTACCAATGGATTTTCTCAAAGACTAAATGACATGGATTTAAATCCTTTATACCAATCAATTGAGAATTTTTTTCTGGGTCTGACTGTGTACTTAACTCAAAATCGACATTTTTGGACTTAAATCCTTTATACTTATCAGCACAGAATTAAAAATGGCATTGATTCATGAAAAAACCATTTTGAAAAAATCGCCAACCCGTGGACAATACATATATTTCTATGTTACTGCTGCACTTACAGAAGATTCTTTTGATATTAGATTTTGTTTAGTGCTGCACCGAGTAGCACTTTGGCCGAGTACCGAGTACTCGGCCGAGTACCGAGTAGTTGCAAGAAAGAATAATTGACATATATATATATATATATATGAAGAATTTCGCATATCTTGAAATTTAAAAAAGGCTTTTTGAACACGAAATTAAGTTAAATGGCAAACAGCATGTTTTCATGAAACGTTTCAGAACTTTTGCAGTGTATATATATACACAATTAAGTTCATTGTTATATTTGATACTTCCAACTTAGTGGATTATTAAAGCCATAATAACTGATAACTTCATTCTTTATTATATAGTCTTTCTAAGATGCGAATCATTCTCAGATAATTCTTAGAGAATATAAAAGTTCTTATACACTCAGGCTTAATTTAAGATGCATGAAGTTCACATATGAAATGAGAACATTAAAATAAATATTTTATCATTTCAAACATGATAGATTTCATTAATCTTCAAATTCTAGAAGAGTAAAAAAAGTAGGTGGTTTTGGGCCATAATTCGAAAAACAACATTTTTGATTATTAAAATATATTTTTAATAACATTTTAGTGTATTTACCTTTTTCATAATTATTATTTTTTAAATTAAAAACCAATTTTTTCTTACAGTTTTAAAAGTGTCTTACTTTTATTTGAGCAAATATGTAACTAAAGTTTTATTTACTATATTAGTATTATATAAGGGTTCTTTTTTTTTTTTTAATATTTTATTTTTGTCTGTTTTATAGATGCAATAAGTTTTTATAAAAGAAATTTGTATATTACACGCATACAAGATGGTTATACTCAAATTCTTGTAACTAAAATGGATAAGCTCATATCATGAATCGTCTCTATACAGAGTTTCGTGGCAATCTGCTTGCTCGTTTTAACTGCAGAAAGCTGTTTGCAGCAAAAGTTTAATGACTATGTTTATATTTTCCTATTTTTTAGTTTAGTTATTAATAAACTACTCTTATGAATACATTTCTTTCAATAATACATAAAAATAATGAAATTCTTACAACTACTCGGTATTGGCCGAATACTTAGTCCAAATTTGGCCGAGTACAGAGTATATAACGAGTGCTCGGTACAGCTCTAATTTTGTTAGAACTATTTATTCTATGTTAAAATTTTACATTTAATTTTATCAGGTGTTTGGCCAGAGTAACATTTGGGGGAAAAAAATACTGCATTGCATAAAAACCCAAAATATCTGAAAACTCATAATAGACTGATAAATATTTTAAATTAAAAAAAATCATTCCTAAAAATCAAACCTTAAAAAAAAAAATCATTCGCCATGCGGCAACTAAGCTGTGGGAAGGCGTGAGATTCCGTCAGGATCATTGCTTTCAACTTCCCCCTCCCCCTCCCCTTCAAACATCGAAATAATTCCTATATTCTGTTTATTATATTGTATAACACATTTTGCTAGGAATCTATCTAAATAAAGAGAAGTGTCTGTCAGTGTGTGTGTCTGTCAGACCTACAAAACTTGGCAGATGGGTACCTGTGACCCTGCAGGTGTACACCTGATCGAGTTTTTTAGAATTTCGAATTTGAATTTTTTAAATTAATTTCTTTCCAATTTTAAATAATCGCTTCTATGTTTCATTTTTATAAATTTTATTTTTTTGTTTTAATCGTCTGCATATCTCAGCAACAGCTGTTATGCAATTTATTTTTCATTTATTTAATTAATTTATTTGAAGACAAAATCTTTTTTCTTTATTATTATTATATTTATTGGAAATCAAATGGTAATGCCGTAAATTTTTATAGTGTAACAACTTTGTATTTTTCATTTTTTCTAATTCCTTTGAATGGGATTTTTTTTTTTTTTTTTTTTTTTTTTTTAAATGCATATGAGGAGCGAGAAGAGTGCTATTTTCAAACAAAGGAAAGACTCTTCAGTGCTCTTCTGAATCAGTCTAGTGGAAACCTCTAGTAAATATATTTGGAAAGTGTTTATTATTATATTTGTATTAATCACATAATTTTTCTGTCTTATTTAAATTATTGTTCTCAGCCACTTCTGCTTTTTTTTTTTTTTTTTTTTTGAGTTCCTCTTTGAGAGGCAGCATTGCATCAGTGTATTAGAAACTTTGATTTTGATGCATTTAGCTCCTTTTTAAAGTTCAGCAACCTTTTGGCAAAAGCAGTTGCTAAAAAAAATTGTATTCATTTATTTATTTTTGGTAAAATATAAAGTGTTATTTAAGTATAATTGATCAAGATCCTTTTTATCTTTTCTTTTCTTTTTTTCACCGATGGTAGATGCCACCAATTAAATTCGAGAAAAGATTTGTTGTAGCCTTGCTTGATGATGGTTTAGAATTAGTACCAGCAAAATGGATTTCTGCAGACAAGTGAAAATGCTCATTTCCTAAAACTACGTCAGCTAAACGTATAAAACTTGCTGCAAAAGGCCTTAAAGGTAAGGTGTTTCCTATACTTTATAGATGAGATTTGTAAATTATAAATAATTTTTAACAAAAACCCACTAACTTGCAAAAACCCAGTGGGTTTTTGTTGGTGGGCCCGCCCAGAAAAACCCGGGCGGGTTTTTCTGGGCTGGGCCCAGTTTGCCAACCCTGGTTAAATCGACTTTAGTGTTGACTCTAGAACAAAAGGGGGCCGTTGGGGGGAACTTGATAAAAGGGCACTTTAATATTCTCAAATGGGGCACTATAATATTTTCAATAATTCAAAAAGGGCACTACTTTTTTTTATAGCAGCAATGTATCCAAGGTATAAATAAATAAACAAAATAATGAAATTTTAAAAGAATAGAAAAATCAGATATAAAAAAAAAGCTTGTACAGATAATATTATATCATAGAATGTACCAAGGCGAAATCAGATTTTTATGAGAAACAATTTTGATTTTTTTTTTTTTTTTACATTTTTGAATGAAATATATCACTTACAAAATATTGGGGGGGGGGGGAGGTAGAATTATGTTTTTCCGTTAATTAAATAAATATGCTGTTTTTCCCGTATTTGACAGAATTCACGATATCTTTACGACCAATTGCCGAAATGCGTAATTATTTCACTGCAAATTTACAAAATCTACGTTTAATAGTTTATAATTGCTAATAATATACTAGAATTTTGAAACTAATTGATAAAATTCACTCTTCTTTCAAAGTTGATTCCTAAAATTCGCGATATTTTGGGGTTAATTATATCAAAAATGGGGTTAATTATTAACGAAATATACAATTATCTGGCTGCTAATCGATGAAATTTGAGCCCTTTTTAAAGCTACATCCCCCAAATACAAAACTTTGCTGTTAATCGATTAAATACGCACTTTTTTCAAAACCTAATCCAGAAATATGTGAAAATTTACAGATGAATTAAAAAATACCTGATTATTTCACAGATAATTGTCAAAAATTACGTTTACTGAGAACTAAATTATTTTTTTCTCCTAATAGGTAAAAAATTGCGCATTTTTTTCAAAGCGGATTTCTGAAATATGCGATTATTATGCGGTCGATTGCCGAAACACGCTATTATTTAGCTACTTATCTATGAAAAATGCGTTCTTCTGAAAGCTGAATCTTAAATACTCAACTATTTTGCCACTAATCAATGATTTTTTTTTTTTTTTTTTTTTTTTTTTTTTTTTTTCAAAGCGGAATCTCGGAAATCGGGAATAATTTTGAAGTAGATTCGCAAATACGGGATCGCTTACCCACTAATAATAAAAAATTTTCCTTTTATATGCTATCATTTGGCTGCTAGCCAATAAAAAGTTTTTTTTTTTTTTTTTTTTTTTTTTTTTTCAAGTTGATTTCAGTAAATCGCGATACATTTGTAGCCGATAACGGAAACACATAATCATTTCATCGCTAATTAACAAAATTTATGTTTAATCGCAATTTGCTGAAAAAGGCTTTTGATGTTAATCGATGAATTTCTTGCTTTTTTCAAACATGATTTGCATTATACGTATAATTTTGTGGCTTTTTATAGAAATACGGAATTATTTTACAGCTAATTTTTAAAATTACGTAATCATAAACTAATTGCTAAAATAGATGTTATTTTTCTAAAAATGTGTAATTATTTAGTCATAAATCAGCTTTTTTTTTTTTTTTTTTTTTTTTTTTTTTTGTAATTTGATTGCTGAAATGTCATTTTTTTGCAGTTGATTAATAAAATATGCAATTTTCTTGTGCTATTTTTGTGGCGAATCCATTTTAAATCCGACGGTTTTTGTGAAAATCCCATTTTCAGATATGTAATTGCTCCCATTGGCGACTTTAATTTTTGTCACTATTTTGGCTTTTTCTATAAAATGAGTTAGATGAAAATAGATAATTTATGCAGTTATTGTTTTTGTTCCCTTTCTTTTTCCTTTTTTTTTCAAATATTTTACAATTTATTTATATTTTTGGTACGCTACTTGGCTTATAATTGCTGTCGCGAAAGTTGAGTCCTTGACAAAAAATGTTCAATCTGATTCAGCGTCAAAATTTTAAAAAATTGCCCATGATTATCTATAAGTAGTACATTATCATTTAAATTTAAAGTTGTAATGACATCATATACAATTTTTTTTTTTTTTTGTTTTTGTTTAATTTGCATGAAATTGTGTTTCTTTTTATTCACTTCCCTTTTTGGAGTTTGTATGATTTTCCGTTTTGGAGA
Source organism: Salticus scenicus (assembly GCA_963930645.1). Taxonomy (NCBI): domain Eukaryota; kingdom Metazoa; phylum Arthropoda; class Arachnida; order Araneae; family Salticidae; genus Salticus; species Salticus scenicus. The sequence goes on along the minus strand of OZ005650.1, from coordinate 349,223,629 downwards.
TGTTTAGGAAAATTAGGTTCATAATGACCTAAAATACAAAGGTTTTGGCCATTATCAGAAAACGGTAATAATTCAAAAATGGTTTGGACAAATTTTGCAATAGATTTTTAACTGACTTCCTGACTAGCTAGACATTGGAAACTTTCAGAATAGTTCAGAACACGATGAAAATGCATTTTTTTAATACTTTTAGCCAACTGCTTTGGGTCCCTGCAGCCTTCGGCAGCGTTATCAGTACAAATCTTGCAATCGATTTTTTACTAACTTCCCGACTAGCTAGACATTAGAAACTTTCAGAAAAGCTCAGAACACGGTGATAATGTATTTTTAAAATATTTTTAGCCAACTGTCTCGGTCCAATGACAATGCTTTTTAACATTATGTATATATTTTGAAAGGTGTAAAGAAGTCATGTGGGTGCCCACATCAGATTTTTTTTTTTTTTTTTAAGGATACAATTTTTTGTATAAACTTGAAGCTAGTACACAATGAACTGTCTCAGTACGTAAGATACTTACTTTTAAACTCGTCTTAAAAAAAAAAAAAAAATTGCATTAATCAATTTTAAGTTGAGAAATAAATTGCAGTATTGAACTGCTAAAAAACTTTTCATTTATTATACAGTCAACTCCCCCTAACTCGCAAATGTTTTGTCTAATAAATATTAGAATAAAATATTTCTTCAATATTCTTAAAAATAATCTATCACATTCATATATGATGGTAAATAATTTAAGCATATTCAAATAATATGTACCATTAAAATGTAAACAAACATATTTAAAAAATATGAAAAAAAAATATTTTTGGAAGTACAGAAATAATAATTATCACTGATTATTTTTTATTTTGTTAAACATTGATGTAATAGTGGTTTGTTTTAAATTTTTCATATACTTTCCTGACATTCTTTGGCTTGACTTAGCACTAGTCCATGTTGCAGGAAAATAAATACAAGAATGTTACTCCCCCCCCCCCCCTATTGTGTTTCAAAGCAAGGATTAAGCTACAAATTTGATTAAAAAAAAAGAAAAAATGTGAGAAATGTTGTGAATTTTTTTGAAAAATGAAATTTAAATTTCTTTTACATAAAAAAATCAATTGCGAATTAGAAGGATAATTTGCAGATTATAGGTCTGTAGATTAGAGGGAGTTGATTGTACTAAAGGAAAATAAAGTTTTTGATGACATGTTGTAATACAGTAATTATTGCATACTGGTTCTTTTAATTATCTGGATGTTTGTTAAAAGCTGTTTTATCAAAAATCATAAGCAAGTGATCCGAACTATTTATTATCAGTTAAAGAAATAAAATTGTTTAAATTGAAATTGATCTTTTTACTGGATTTTGAGTATTTTGGAGTGTGATCTGATCTTTGGTAAAAATCTCATAATTATTAATTAAATATGTAATTAAATTTTTATAGGCATAATTAAAGTTAGTTAAAGTTGTTTATAAGATAAATGCATCCATCGTATCTTACAAATCGGCAATTTATAGAATAAATTTTTAACAAAAACAGTGTCTTCAATTTCTTCAAGCCGGTTTTTTCTGCCTTGGAAGAAACTTGCAAACCCAGATATGAATCTCCAAGCAAATTTGTGTTGCTCTGCTATCAGTCATTTTCCTAAAGCACCAGACATGCACACACACATCTTATATGTATTGATTTATGAATGTAAAACTGAAATCTATGTTAAGAGAATACCAGTTATTTATACTCTATTATTCCTAAGTTAATAAACCTAATAATCAATTTACTAGAATTGATCTGTGGTGTTTTAAGAATCTTTAATAACTATCATTTCAGAAGCTAAATCTCATGTTAACCTGAAAAATCTGATTTTTAATTATCTTTATAATATGTTTTTTTTTTTTTTTTTTTAGATTGCTGAATTAAAGAAATTTGGGGGCCATCATCCATCTGAAGTAATAAGGAGAATAATGATGCATCTTATGACCAATGAATTAGGTACTGAATTTAGCTTCATGGGCTTAAAAGGGAAACGATCGTTTTCGTCATTAATGTTGTGCAATATTATATTTGGTAAGTATATCGCATCATTTTTATCAGTACAGATTTTAATTTAAAGCAATACATATTAGTGTATTTTGCCTGTTTTAACTTATGCTTCAGAAACTTGGACATTAACATGTAAAACTATACAAAAACTTCAAACACCAGACTAGAGAAGCATGGAGAGATGCATGTTAGGATTCACCTGAAGAGACAGAAAGTGAAACACTTGGATTAGGTAGCAAACCAAAGTTTACTGATGTTATTTCTAGAGTCATAAAGTTAAAGTGGAGCTGGGCTGGGCACCTTGCGAGAAGAAATGATGATAGATGGACCATCAAAGTCTTATTTTAAATACCAAGAGATAGAAAAGACCACTGTGTCATTGGAGAGATGAAATTGTGAAGTTTGGAATGGCGAAATGGAAAAGAATTGCAGAAAACGGGGCAGTTCGAAATCACCTAGGAAAGGCCTTCATCCTGCCATGGATTGATAAAGTTTAAAATTGATAAAGGGTGTTTCTGAACTCTGCATACTGGAAATAAAGTATGTCAATAAGAATCAGAATTACATAGGAAAGCAGGCCCACCCTCAAAATAAAGTACAATAGATAGAAGCATCACAACACACGTTCAAAATTCCATTATTTGACATTCATGCATGATTGGCATCAGCTGCTTGGATTGGCAAACATTTAAAAAAATACTGAACGTTTTGCAGATCATAGATACCTTTGAGGAATAACATTCAGACATTCTACTATTTCTATATTGCAATTCTGAAAACAAAATTAATTGTAGTTTCCAGTTGTTTCAGATTTCAGGGCAGAATGGTAAGATTTGGTAAACATCCTACATCCCATCTGTTGGCAGGACTTTGGTCTATTGCTACAGGTGCAGGTGATACCCCTCGTGCGAAACCGTCTACGCTCACCTCATGCACATGAAGACTGGCAAGCAAATTGGCAACGAGGGATTTTTTGATGGATCTTACTTTAATTTGTGGTAACAAGATGGCTGCATTTGTGTTAGACCCTAACCCTGTGCTGTTTGAACACTATATTTTTAAAGTGCATTAGCAAACATCATAGTAGATGAAAGATGGTATGATATTGAAATTGCTGAAATAATTATAATTGGCCGTACCATACTTTGGGTTCACAGGGTGTCTACTAGGTCATGAAAAGGTCATGAAATTCAGCAATAGGTCATGAAAGTTAAGAACAGGTCATGAAATTCGACTGTCGGCTAGAGTCACGTATTGGTTCAGGTAACCCAATTTCACTGGTTGGGTCGAACAATTTTTTTCTCTTACAGTTCGGGTTGAGTTGATTGATTTTTTTTCCCTACGAATCGGGTTGACTTGAGAATATCTTTCAAAATAATTTCTTTAACGGGCAAAAATATAACTCTGCAATACATCCTTTGGTGCATTGTTGCTTTGATGTAGCACTTGTGCCCACTTTGTTCGCCTGATGAATGGTCGTGTTTTTTTCAACCCAAAACAATTGTTGCGAGTTTATTGCATTTTATGGTGTTTTTTCAGAGTTTTGTACTTATTACTAAGCTTGAAGAGCATTTTGTACACTTGAAGTACATAACACACCTACATGTTTAAAAATTATTGTTTATCCATTTTTTAGTTTTTAAAACTTTTAACTTGGTGCATTAGTAATTACATTTTAAATTATTGACCAGTTGTATAGCAATAAAAATTTACTTTATAAATTAAATTGCAAGATCTTTAGATGAATTATTAACTTTCATTTTAGGTTTTGAGTCGGGTGTGGATCATTAAAATTCTCTGTTATGGGTTCATGTCGATTTTCAGGTTACTATTATTTAGTAGCGTAAATATATAAACATGATTAAAAACCTAATATAGTCATTTGTATCTTTAAAAAACAAAATTATCTTCTATGAAAATCTACAGGTGTTCTAACTTTTGTTGCCCCCTACCCCCCCCCCCCCCCCAAAAAAAAAAAAAATTGAATATTTTTTTACTTAACATTTAAATTTTCTAAAATATATGTATGCTCAAAATATTTTGTTAATCAAAACAATATTAATGTATAACTGAATGAACTAATTTTTTCTAATTCAGAATGTATTCTGTTTTGAAGTATAGGAAAGACATCGAAATGCAAAGTTTGAGATGTATAGTTGTATACTTTTTTTAGTTTAATAATTCTGTTCTTCTATTCTTAGTCTTTTCGGTGGGAAAAAAAATTTAATACATATATTCCTCTCCTTAACGCAAGGAAAATAAATGACAATTTTCAAATCCCCCCAAAAACTAATAGTTACAGTGTTATAACATTGTACAAATAGTGTACCATATGTATGTAGTTATATATGTCTGTTTCAGATTGATTTCCATTACTATTTACTTAGATTGCTAATAAAAAAAAAAGTTTTAGTTTTTTTTTTTTTTTTTTTAGCAGTTAATATTGTTGTTAAACAATAATTTTAAAAATAAAGCAAGGTGATATATCGGTAGAAAAAAAAATGAATATGTTAATTTAAAAAGAAAGGTTGGATATGTCCATAAAAAAGTCATGAAAATTTTTTTGAGGTCATGAATTTTTTTTCTGACAAGTCAGTAGACACCCTGGTTCATTAAAAAAGCAAAATGATGAAAAAGTCAACTGTTTAGGTACTGAACTCAATATTATTAAATCCAGGGCCATGCAAACGGGGGGGCACCCGATTTTAGGTGATTCCAAAATTCTTTCTTCAATTTTTGTTTTAGATATTAGAATCTTTAATATTACTTATTTTTTAAACTCTCATTTCATTTGTTGCGATGAATCTATCATATTTTTAATGACATTTTTAAAAAGAAAGATTTTTTTGCTAGACACTAATTTTATAAAGGCGGTGCAGTGAAGCAGCCGAATAAGATGGCGGCATGTTTTTGTTCATAAGCAAAAATAAGCTTAAATCACTGTCAGTTTGGTGTAGGGTGTATGGTGACATGATTAGGAGATATACGCACGCAAGTTTGCAGGCTCAGCAGACGGCTATGCTCAGACAGACAAGCCCGAGTTCAAATCTGTAAAACATAATGACACCCAGAATGCATATTGACTTATCTGAAATACGGAAAACAGAATAAATAAATGAAAGCTTAAGTTTGACTGGGAACCCTAAATGTTTTTGCACTCGAATCGAGTAAAAAGATTGCCAGGCCATGAAACTTTGAATAATATCATCTAAATACCTTTTTTCATGACTGATTTATTTCAAACACGGTGTTGAAGTTTTAGACCATATTGAAGAAAATCACTTTTATTACTCTGACAAACTAAAATTTAGTTTAATTCCATGCAATAGGAATATCTTAAAATTTTAATAATTTTTTAATAAGTAGTTGCCTATTTATTATTTAGACACTGTTCATGGCTCTTGGGAGGAATTTTGGCTATTTTACTTTGATGAATGCTATCAACACTGAATGATGTAAAAGCCACTCACCTGTGGCCAGTAAATCAAGCAGTTCCCCATCCCTGCATTTTTCATATACAATATATAATGCTTTTCTCCATGTAAACATTCAAAATCTGTTTTACTCAGTTTTGGACGCTTAAAATTGTTTTTTCTTCTTTGAATATTTAATTATTTGTTTGTACCAATACCAGTCGTTTATGTTAAATTTTGCTTAATTCTGGTAATTCCTTTATGGTGTTGCAATTTTTAGAAACATGATTTTATATGCTGTGTAATTTTTGGCTCCAAGTTTAAATTATTTTCTCTTTTAGTCCCTTGAAAAATTTCTAAACCGAGTTCTACTGCATTATATTTGTAATTTATTTTCTGTTTTTAGATGTGGTAAGAATTCACTTCCCAGAAGTAACAAATAAGGAGAGTGGAAAACTGATAGCGAATTGGCTGAGACATGCTACAGAAAGAAAAAATAAGAAAAATAAACCCGCTACTAATCCAGTTTCTGATGCTAATACATGTACATCGTAAATAAAAATATTTTCATCCAAAGCTGTTGTCTTTTCTCTTTGTTGCATAAGAAATGTTTGTCTTAAATTGTTCATTAGATTTCTTATTTAACCAAAAGTTTTACAGTGAGTTATTATTTCAAAATTATTTGAAATTAAGTTTATTTTTTAAATTTTGTTTTATGAATACTTTTGGATGTATCCATTCATTTATGAGAAATTTGACAACAACGATTAAAAAAATTATTTAATTTCTAAATTTATAATTGCTTTTATCTTTATGTTAAATTATTGGTTTTCCTGAAGCTATTAATAGACCTTCCAAATACATTCACATAACACATGTATACAGTATGGAACTATTTATCTGAAAACACCCAGAATCATATTTAATTTTTGACAGTTCAACTTTCAATTTTATCTCTCCCCCCCCCCCCCCCAAAAAAAAAAAAAAAAAAAAAAAAACTTAGGTAAAGAATAAAAATCTTGACAACAAATATGTATTTGTATTTAATTATTTCATATACAGTCAAACCTCGTTAACGTGAATTACTTTTAACCCGAACTGTGTGCATAATCCCTGTCAAAAGGAAGATTAGTTTCTGAGTTACTGATAACATGAACATATTTTTTATCCCCTTTGAGATTCACTTTAACGAGGTTCCACTTTATAAATAAAATAATATTATTTTTAAAAATTTACGAATATTTTGCACTTTTATAGTGAAAAAACAAGATTTTTTTATTTCTTTTATAAGAAATAAAAAGGAATGTCAGTGAATAATATTTAGTGTTTCAAAATCATTGATTAATCAGGTTTTCAAGAGAAATCTTTCAGATTAATCAAAAGCTAAAGCTTGATTTAAAATATTAATTTTTATTTAGATATTTCTTAAATGAACATTTATGAAAAACCGTGAACATTCTACAAGTTTGATTTAATGGGGGTTGCTTTGACCAACCAGTTATCCAAAAATAGTCTTGTCCCAACTATTCTGGATAGTTGGTTCCCATTGTATATTACACGATACAGAGTGAAGTCCTTAAGAGACTTTAATCTGTGCTACCATTGGTTCTAAATATGTTCACTAGTGCAGCAACGCTAGGAGTCCAGCCAATTAGAACCTCCTTATGAATTTTTTTTTTTTTTTTTTTTTTTTTTTTTTTCAGAAATTCAGGCATTTACAAATAAAGACAACTGAGAATAAGTTCAAAATGTGACTTTATATGTATATATATAATTTTTTTTTTTTTATAATTGGAAATATAAATCTGCAACCAATGGTTAGAGGTAAAAGCCCCTTAAGGACTTTGTTCACACCCTGTGTATATATATATATAAATAAAATAAAATCATTTCATAATTATGTAAGTTAATATTTAAAAATTCACATAAAAAGATTTTATCTACATTACTGGGGTGATTCTCTGTTCAGATTTCGGAAAATTTAAAGTTTTCTTTTGATATTTTGATTAAAATTAGCTTGTTATGAAAGGGTAATAAAACATATTAATTTATAGCAATGTGCGCATATTCAAAATCTAGACAAAACATACACCCATTATGAATGTATGTAATATGTATACATATTATATATATATAATGTGTAGAAAAGATAAAAAATAGAAATGTTTTAGAAATTAATCTACATTAACCATCTGACTGACTGCCTTTTGAAAAGGGCAAAATTGTAATGTTTTCACTGCACAGATTTTTCAGAGTATTAAAATAATGCTTATTTCAATTTGAGATTGAAAATTTAACTATGCACATGATTATAATACGACTATCTTTTGAGACCTTCAAGCTTGAAAAACAAGCTAAATATCCATAAATATATAATTTTTAATTTCTAGTGAATTGTAAAAAAAGATAGATCAATGACCGGATATATCCATCAGCAGCAGTCAGATGGTTAAATTTTGTTTCAAAAAATTTCATGTGCAGTTCAGAAAATTTTATTTTACTCAGACTCACAACTATGTATGTGTAGTTTTAAAAATATGCAAATACTTTGCGAGATAATAATTTTCTAAAAAGTTCCTGGATATTTAAAAAATACTTAAAAATATTTACTCTTTTAAACATAAATTCTTTTAACATTTTCTTTCTGTATAAAATTTAATTATTTAAAAGAAGTTTATGCAATAATTGCAATTATACATTGAGAATAAGCTGGTGTCTGAACAGGCTAGGCATTTTTAATTAATTACAAAAACCTTTTACTTGCCTCATACATGGCCGGAATATTTGCTGCAGGGTGCCCTGCTCTCATCAGAGGCAACTACTGCGTTGGAGTCTTTCTCAGTCCAAGTTTGATGTTGACGTGTAGCTTCCATCAGAAGGTGGTGCTACATTTATGGATCTACTGTGTCATTGCCGTTGCATGCGTTAGAGGCTGTAACTATTTATATGGAACTCTTAACTTCCTCTATCTCCTTTGATTGCGCGGTGCCTCCAATAAAATGAAAAACATCACAATTAAATATATCAGTATTCCCAATCAAGCCAAACCATAACATTTTACAGCTCATCAGAAATGATAAAGACCCCCCTTCCCCCTCTAGAAATCGCAGGAATTTATAAAATACCTTTTATTGACCATGCTGAAAAACCTAAATGTTACATTGGCATGACAAAAACAAAGATTATAACTAGAATTAACGAACACAAAAAGACTAAAAACTGGAAAAATCACCACAGCCCTTACTAAGCTTTTAATAATGATGAAATTAAAATTGACTTCAATGGAGTAAAAAAACTCGTTAATTACGTGAATTATAAATACACCATGTATCATGAGTTCATAGAGATAATTACTGTCCCTATGCGTGTAACGACAATGACGCAGGGGGCCAGACAGAATGTGATGCCACATTCTGATGGAAGGTACACGTCAACATCGAACTTGGACTGAGAAAGACTCCAACACAGTAGCTGCCGCCGCCGAGAGCAGGATGCCCAGCAGCAAATATTCTGACCGTGTATCAGGCAAGTAAAAGGTTTTTGTCATACAATTGTTTAGGGAACATCCCATGATGATCCTTAGCAGACTTCAGAATGTTATCCCCAGGATGGCCTCAGGATGTCTAGTTTTTTTAAAAAATAGTCCTGAAATGTCCTGGTATCAGCCAAAATTAGGCCTCCTGGGACATACTTCGAATGTCCTCAGGATGTCTAAGTTTTTTAAAAAATAGTCCTGAAATGTCCTGGTATCAGCCAAAATTAGGCCTCCTGGGACATACTTCGAACGTCCTCAGGATGTCTAAGTTTTTTAAAAAAATAGTCCTGAAATGTCCTGGTATCAGCCAAAATTAGGCCTCCTGGGACATACTTCGAACGTCCTCAGAATGTCCTCAGGATGTCTAAAGATTTTTAAAAAATAGTCCTAAAATGTCCTGGTATCAGCCAAAATTGGGCCTCCTGGGACATACTTCGGACGTCGCTGGGATTCAGACCTTGCGGACATTTTGTCATCCTGAGGATGAACATTGGATAAGATTTGGATGTCCTGAGGACAATTGGAGATCCGAAAAAGTTCATCCTCGGACATCCTGAGGATGGTTTTGTGCTGTCTGGGTGGTTATCATGTTGGCCATGCGATTGGTCCACCACGAGCACGACCAATCCAGCCGCCAGGAAAAGTAGCCTGCAGATCTGCTCTCACATCTGTTCTGAAATGTACAGGAGCTCTGTCGTGTTGAAATTGAATGTGTTGACGAATAGGCATCTGAACATCATTCAGAATTTCTGGCAGAACCTCTTGCAAGAATGTTCGATAAATGGGACCGTTAAGTCTTTCTGGGAGAATGTACGGACCAAGTAAACAGTCTCCTACAATGTCAGCCCGCACGTGAACGGAAAGTTTTCGTTGTGCGCCGTGCGGACGTGTAGCATGCGGGTTTCCATTTGCCCAAGTATGTAGGTTGTGAAAGTTCATGACACCCTCTAATGCAAACGCAGCCTCGTCCGTGAAGAGAACATTTGTTGCAAAGTTTCTGCCCGCAGCACTTTCTTGCAAAAATCACCACGCAAAATCCATACGATTGTTGTAGTCTCCTGGTTCGAGTGCCTGGACGTGTTGTAAATGATAGGGATGTAGTCCTTCGTCGTGTACAATGCGCCAGACGGTAGCTTGGGGGATATGGGTCTTTCGGAATACAACTTGTGTACTCGTTGAAGGATTACGCTGGAGTTTTTGGACAACTCCTTCCTAAGCATCCACTGTTCGAGTTATTCGTTGGCGACAAGCATTGGCTTGTGCACATCGAACGAGCCGGTTTCACACAATCGTCGATGCAGAGTGGCAAAGAATGAGCGGCTAGGCAGCTTTCTACCAGGATATTTCTCACGATACATTCGCAAGGCTTCTCGTTCATTGCAGTTGGCCATGGCGTAAATTAAATGCATGTCAGCCATTACGCGGTGCGTGTAACTAGCCATGTTACGCCCAACGGATCCACGGCTCGAATGGAGACAATCTCCGTTTACTCAGCTCGTGTTTGTATCGCAACGCCCTGTCTTGGCTCTAGCGCCCTCTACAGGCGTTTGCGACCCCCCCCCCCCTGTTCCTATGCGATTTTTGATCCTTGTTGTATGACTGATCTGCCATATCATTTTGTCCACGTATTTTTGAATCACCCTGTATTTTACAAAGCCTATTAAATATTAGTTAAGATTAAATCAATCATCCTAAATTTAGGAATGAAAAACTATTATTATCTTTTCATTGTTGTAAAAAAGTGTACAATACTTTTTCTATATTTCATATACTGACGACAAAATAAATTAATATAAAAACTATAAAACTGACACCTTTAAAATAAGAAGAGTTCACATTATATTTCTTGTGGCTACGCGTTGGATTTAAACCGTACAGCTTGAGACTTTGACAGCACAGACAGAACATTGTGTTGGGATAAAGAAAATAAAATTATTTCGATGGTTTGGAAAGATTAAAATAATTTTATAAAATAACAGTCTAAAAGAAAAAAAAAATGGCATCAAAGCTATAACAGTTATTATCGCTATATTATTGAAAAATAAATACTTTTCTTTTTTCGTGAATGCAATAAAAAACTATAATAACAATAATAAAATATTTAAAGTAAGTATTATTTGCGTTACTTGGAGATAATGAAATATCACTTAAAACAATGTTTTTTTCGTGTTTTGTATCAACTTATTAAGATTTCGCATTTTCCTTACCATATTAATACATTTGTGTCATAACTCAATGGTCTGTCTATATACATAACACTTTGAACATCGTTGAAAAGTATTCATGACATCTCATTTTTGTCTGTTTAATCGTCTGTCTGTTTCTCCGCATTTCTGTTTGATCGCAACAGAACTGCCGTAAACATTGATAGAATCTTTGAAATCATATTCGAGGTCAACGAGGTCAACGAGAGCTACCTCTGATTGAACCTCGCACTTCACGTCTACTATCTTTGAGCACATAACCTCTCAACTGCTGACCAAACACTAGTAAAAGCAAGTAACAAATCATGGTAAAAAGATTTATCATCTCATGATTGCACCTACTGTAGTACCACGTTTCGGTTTAACCTAGTATAAAAATTTTAACAGTGTATGCAAACTTAAAGATATTTATCCAAACACAAGAACACTACATAATGCTTGCGTCGCTTCATATGTAAGTGTATCTAATGGATTGAAATTTAAAAATATGTATTTTAAAATATTATGTAGCTGCTGATATTATGAAATTAAAACTATTAAACTTTAAAATAATAACATAAAATAAGACATTCTAAATTTTGGCTTTATATTTAAGGAAATGAGAGTATTTTTAACTTTTTTTTTTTTTTTTTTTTTTTTTTTACAATAAAAATGCTTATAGAAATCGTAGTTTCCAAATACAACATTAATCAATATCGATAGTTTTGGCTTATGGGAAACATTGATCTAAATCCATGTATAATATTGTCGATTTAAGAAGCCATTTAATTTGATGATTGTTAAAGATATTATCATTATTTACTTTATTCGTTATTTATGCATTATTTATGCAATACACATCTAGATATTGAAAAACAATTTACAGTCTTTCAGAATAACTATATTTAAATTTCGAAAACCATTTACTTTTATTCAGGAAATTCTAGGCATTTAAGGTTAAGGCATAGGGGAGATTCGTGTAATATGTACCCCCTAAGCAATAATGCTCATAAAACTAAAATTATTAAAATAAAAAGATTTAATTTGTTGGCTGCTCATTTCAATAGTATAGTTGCATGGTTCAAGCTGAGTAAAGCACTCTGGAAACTATAAATAATTGTAGGAAATACTTATTTTACTTATGTATTGGTTGTCCATATTACACATACGTTCGTGTAATATGGACCAAGTGGTCCATTGTGGTACTTTCCGAACAATTGACACACTTGGAATTATGAAGCGAACTGTCCAGCATGTCTCTCATACACTTGTTTATCTCTTGGGAATAGTAGAAATGGACGAAAGAAATAATAGTTAATGGACGAAAAAAAAGGGAAGCCTAAAGGCTATATCCAATGGGTACACTGTAAACGTAAATGTCTTAAATTCAGTTAAAAAAGTGTCATAAATGGATGGTCATTTTTTAAGCGAAAAAAAATGTCTTACTTTCTAAGACACCTTTTTGCATCAGAAATTAAGATATTGCTAGTGTCTTAAAACGCCGCCATGTTTTAGGCTGAAAAATACCGCCATGTTAGGCTTAAAAGTACTACCGTTTTTAAGACTTTTTAATAAATAAATAAATAAATGAATATGGCATGCGATTATGTTTTTCTGTTAAAAATATATTTTACAATTGTTTAGAGCATTAATAAAATATTTATATGAAAAAAGAAAAAAAGTCCCATTTTCTGGCGTTGGGATTCGAACTCACACTGTCAAAGGAAACCAAAACCTCGAGCCAAACAATCGTCGGAGTGAAGCATTTACCAATCACGCTACCGTCGTATACAGTTATACGTGTTTTTATGATATAATATACTGCAGTATTCGTGAAACAAATCGCAGTGTTATGTTTTATTTCTAATTTTTTGCCATAAAACTATTGATAGTATGGTATCTTAAACTTAATAAATATTATTTTCTTAAATTTCATATTTGGAGGAACAGAATTTTTTAATAATGCAAGTATGTGAAGGTTGCATCCCTCGATGATAACCATTTCTTTCCTTAAAGTGATATTTAAATAAAAACGAACTGTAATCATGAATACAGGAAAATTTGTAGTTTTACATTTAGATGTAGGTGAATTTGTGAAAGAAAAATGTTTTTAAATGAATAATAGTAATAAGAAAGAAAGAAAAACATATGCACAAATTATTCATGATTGTTCTCTTATACATTCGCTTTCTTCTCTAGAAATTACTTGCTACATCAGTCTTCACACTTTTTCTTTTAATATAAAAAAGCTTTAAAGATAAAGAGTTTTTTTTTTTTTTTTTAGCAAATAAGCTTTGTGTCTAAATATATTGTTTATGAATTGTGTTAAAGATAATAGCATGCAAATATCATACACATCCCTAGAGTATTATTCCATAAAAATATAATTTCATAAAGCTACCATAATTTAAGTAGTTTAACTGCTTATTATATAAAATAATAATATATTTATTGAATGTGGAAAGAAGTAGAATAAGCATATTTTCTTAAAGTAGATTCCATATGAAAAATTTTCTAAGTAATGCAAGTGTCTGAATTTCTAAAGTGTCTGAAAATTCGCGTATTTACGTGTTTCAGACATTTTTGTGTCTGAATTGATATTTCAGACATATTTCTGTCTTAAATTAAAATATCTATAACGTCTAAGGTACATTTTAAGACATTTACGTGTCTTAAATGCCGTTTCAGTTGTTTTTATGTCTTACTTTAAGACCCTTTTATTTGCAGTGTAGTATGCGAAGGAAGACATACCTTGATTACCTCTGCTTCTCTGACCTATTCTATAGTCTCAAGATTTTGAGTGTGTGACATATGTACGCCGAGCATTAACAAAACCTCTCTGTTTTTGTGATGGACCACTGATCCATATTACACAACAGAGCATGGTTCATATTACACGGATAAACAGAGCAACGTTGTTTCCAGTCACGGCGCCCATGAAACACATGTCTAAATTGTTCAGAAAATAATTACATTTGCTACTATTAACGCAAAAATTATATTGCAATTACCTAATAGCAGAAAGTAATACTTTTATTTTAACATACTTGTTACATCAATAATCATATAAACTCAATTTTTTAATCGTCCAAATACAGGTACGCATGTACAAGTCGCTTCATGCTTTGTATAACAATAATATTCACTAAAGACAATGAGATGGTTTCGCCATGTAATGTTGAACATATAAATTTTCTCATGGTCCGTATTACACGATGATCCATATTGCCCGGTTCTCCCCTATATATTAAGTTTTAGGTCACTAATCTCTATTGATAACAAATGATGATGCGAATTTTAAAATAAACGACAGAATCATATGCATGAAAAACATGTATGTTTTTTAAAATACCGCCGTTCTCATATAAATCTCCATTTTAAAACAAATTTTACTACAGTTGGAAATCACAACACAATATTACAGATTAATTAAATTAAAAGTAATTTTGCTCATTTAATTGGTCTAAGGTGTGTGAATAAAGCAGAATATAAATTACAGGATTCAATCGTTACAATATTATTGAAACGTTCTCAAAAAATATATTTATATAAACTACACGATGTAATACTTTCAGATTTTATCCTATATTTGAACAGATGAGTTAAATTTTCGCACAAGTTTACTTGAGTCATGGAAGCCTTGTTTGACTATATCCCTTTCTTCCCCTTTTCACGATGTTAGCGATACGACTGTCTTTGCCTCAGTTTCGTCAATTTTCCAAAGGTACCAGCAATTTTTTTGCCCATTTAGATGATAGCTCGATTTGAAATATACTTATATTCAGGAGAACTAGCGTTCCTTGATGATTCGCACTCCAACTTGGAAAATTTTATTACATATTGCTAGGAATTTGTAAATAATAGTCATTATTTTTATATAATTTCTTTTAAAGAGATTTAGTCAGATTATACACCGTTAATTTTCTGCGTTTCTGCTTTGATTTGGCATTAATACAGCTCAATTTTCTTTAAAAATTCAGTAAAACGGTTCTTCAGGGCAGAATTGACCTTGTCGGAGAATTGGACGTTGGCAAGTTAATCTCCCCTTGACGACTTTTTTTGGCGACTTTGACAAGAAAATCCTTAATATCAATGTATCTATTATCCAAGCTCTAAATCGAATAATTCATGAAATACTTCAAAAATTCTGGAAATATTCTAGACTAAACTAAGATCTCATTTCATTTCGGCCATCGACAATTTAGTTGAAATCACGTTTTTATGACGTTATGCTGTGATAAATAGAAAATAAGACTTCGTCATACACCATAAATTTTAAGCCAGCACAACCGGTTTCGAAAGGACGTAGCCTTCCTTCATCAGGTGAAAAAAAAAAAAAAAAAAAAAAAAAAAAAAAAAAAAAACACGTGCTACTGCCTTGTAGGCTTGCGGTTGTGCTGGCTTAAAATTTATGGTGTGTGAAGAAGTCTTATTTTCTATTTATCGTTTGTACACCAGTTTTGCATTTAGTTTTGGTTATGCTGTAATGTTTATGTTGTCAGCTATTATTTAAGCTTTGATTTCTGATTAATCTGAAGCTGATAATTGGTTGGCAGGGTTGAAATCTTCTGGACTATTCTGTAAATAAATTTTAATCCTCTTCAAAACCTGTCATTCATTCACAGACAATTCACGAACCCCGTGTATGCACAATTCTGGTTTCAGAAGTGGGGTTCGAACTCACACCTTCATTTTTGCACCAAAAAAGATGGAAAGAGGACACAAAGAGATCGAAGACAAATTCGAAGCAGCTCAGGAAGAGGAGATATTCATGAAAGAAGTAATGGAAAGTAAATTATTAATTATGGAAAACAAAATGGATAGTATAGGGTAAGTGCACCAGTGGTTGACACTTTTAGAGCAATCTCTGATGTTTTTAATCTTCTAGTCATCAGAAAATATTTTTAGAAATCTTAAGTTAGTACATATGGTGTGAAAGACATTCAGAACCACATATATGTTAAAATATATACATTTGATAACAACTTTTTTTTATGAATTTTTATTTGACACCCACTCAATGTTCCAGTAATTGACACTGCCAGTTTTTCCTTTTATTAGTAATTGGAACCCCATGTTCCAGTGTTTGACACTGCTAGTTATTCATTTTACAAGTTATTAGCACCCTATGCTACAGTGTTTGACATAAAATGTTAAAATTCTTATATGTAAAATATATGATTTTATTATTATTATTATTATTATTTTATTTATCAATAATTTCGAGATGGATGTCAATTACTGGAGCATGCCAATCACTGGAGCACCTACCCTATCCAATCTAAAGTTTGAAGATAGAAGATAGCATTATGAGGATAGAAAGAAGTTTCGAAGAGAAAGCAAAAGAAAATTTCGATCACGAGCTGAAAAGGTTTTCTGAAAGTAAATGTAAGAAAATAGAGGAAGAATTTGAGAGATAGATGGAAGAAGGGTGCAATAGAAAATTGATAGGAAAATTTGAGGAGGTGATTGAAGAAAGATTTGATGATAAGAAAGAAGATTGAAGAACAACGAGTATATAACATTATATTACATTTAATCAAGAAATATTCAGAGAATTTCAGTTACACGTGTCAGAATAAATAGCATTTTAAACCAATAATTAAGGCTGCATAATGTGTAGCAGTCTTACTCCTCTTTGCTTCCATTCCATATTTTTCTACATGATTTATTTTTTATTTATTTTCTTTTATTTATTTATTTATTTATTTATTTATTTTTTTAAGCTTTGATTTATAAAGATAGCTCAGTCAAAAATAAAGTTATTCGAGTTCTATTTCTTGTAAATTACTCTTTGAACGTGTCGCCTTTTACCTTAGGGAGCATTTTGTTTTTAATAAATGAAAATACTTCTTTTAGCGAATGATAACTAGAGTCCTAAGTTTACTTAATGGAATAAAATAATTGAATGTAATTAGTATTGTTACTTAAACTATTCACTGAGATAAAACTATAAAAGGTGATACGTTAAAAGAGAAATATTAAAAAAAAAAAAAAAAAAAAAAAAAAAAAAAAAAAAAAAAAACAGAATTCGGAAAACTCCATACAGTACGAGGCAAAAAAAAAAAAAAAAAAAAAAAAAAAAACATGGGAAAGATGAAAGGGTAAATCTGACAGATATGCAGCCTTAGTACAACTTCTAACGTTTTCAAGAAAAACTGTTTAAAGTTTTAAAGTTTTCAAGAAACACATACAATAGTTTATAGTACTGAAATGCATAAAACAGTAATGATAATTCCGTTTTTTTTTTTTTTTTTTTTTTTTTTTTAACATGTTGAACTATAGATACTCTCACAAAATTATCTCGCGTATCTTAAGTTCTATATTTTATTATATTTTTCATCTTGCCATAGAGTTTTATTATTAAATTATAAAATTTTATGAGTACTTATTTTTATTTCTACCAACTAAATATACGCCACGCCATAAAAAAAAGTATTATTAATTATTAATTAAATAAAAATGTTGCACACATAAAACTAGATATCGTATTGACCAAATATATGAAACAGAAAAGAAAATTTCAGTTCGTAATTATTATTATTATTATTTATTTATTTAAGTTAATTTTTATATTTTATTCGCTGCCTCTATTTGTTGTAGCTTTAAAATAAAGAATGATTATTTGAAATCCATTCAATAATTATATTATTCATAATACTTTTATTAAATTTATTTTTTGGAATTTTAAAAAATCTGAATGATATAAATAAATTTCAACCGTTTTAATTTATATTTACTGGATTAAATTTCGAATAAAATTTTTAACATGTATTAGAATTCTTACCATTTTGAAACTTCTCTTTTCTTTCTTTCTTTCTTTTTTTTTTTTTTGTCTTAATAATAAACTATAAACAATATTTTTTGTATGATTGTTAAACATCTGATAAAATTTTCAAAAATCCATGTGAAAAAGCATTGTTTCATTAAGTCCCATTCATAGTAATTCACGTTAGAGAAAAACGGTATAAAATATCATTTAAAGGCAAGATTAATTTTTTTTATTAATTATGTATATCTTTTAGTGTACTTACTAGAATAAAATATCTTTGCTATCATAAAAATATTCAAGAATATTTTTGTATTAGATCTTCAATTTTTTTATGCCCTAATAATGTCTGAAACATACATTTGCATAAAATTTTGAATAAAAAAATAATACATAGCACTAAGCATCATTATTCCTTTATCTAATGTTTCAAAAAACAAAATTTAATTTAATTATTCATGAACATAGGCTAGGAGGTTAAAAATTAATTAATTCTGGTAATAAATTAAAATTTCGCTCATGTATTTATTATCATTACCTCCGTAACGTAAGACAGTGTTTAAAAAAAGTATTAAATTGTGTTCGTGGGAAGAAAGATACTGAATTTGGCCAGAAATATTGCCTTAATAATATCTTAACTTAAGGTTGCGTCCTGTAAGAATTCAAAGTAGGGATACACATTCTGTCGGTACGGCGTATGCCTCATTAAGTGACTCGTGAAAAAGCCTTGTAAAAAATTCTATTACAAAGATACGAGAGTCGTGATTCAAAACACCAGTAGTAATAATTTAAATTTGATAGGGTTTTGATAGTTTTAATTTAATCTATTTCATGAATCGATCGCGATCTCAATCGTCATTAAGTAACGAATGTCGATGAAACCATTTTCATTAATATTCATTTCTAACATTAAATATTGGGCTAGTGCTAAAGTTCTACCCATTTTTGGATATACAAATTTGCAAGGAAATTGACGTCACATATGACAATGTAATGACGCAAATTGTTGGCCAATCAAACGCGTGTATGCCTCACATATAAATGCATCGTGTCTCACAAAGTTAATCATCTAAAAAATATATCAGAGGGTATAACATGGAAAACGAGAAGGAGCATATAAGACATTGTTTGTTATACGAGTTCGATAAAAAGAGAACAACAGTCGCAGCATGTCGCAATGTTCGTCAAGTTTATGAGGAGGATGCAATAGACGAAAGCACATGTCGTCGATAGTTTCGTAAATTTAGGGAGGGAGACAGAAGCTGCCAAGTTCAAGCTAGGAGTGGACGGCCATCACACGCTGGAGACGATGATTTTGACCTAGCCATAAGGAACAACCCGAACCCAACCGTGCCAGAATTAGCGGAGACCTTCAACGTACACCAGACAACGGCCGATAGACAGTTGGTTAAGTTGGGCTTTACGAGAAAGTTGATCATTTGTTTCCACATAACCTGACAGCTAATCAACGGGATGACCGAATCGTCACCTGTGTTTCCTTTTATCCCGGTACAAAAATGACCCATTCTTGACACGAATTGTGACAGGAGATGAGAAGTGGGTTATGTACCTAACGTAAAGAGTCGTAGGACTGTGTGTCGCTTTTCTGATCTGATTCGCCTGCATCGACTTCAAAAGTTGAACTTCATCCCAAGAAGGTGTTTTTGAATGTGTGGGGATGTGCAGGGAGGTCTTGCCACTCAACAAAATTATCAATGCTGTCTTCTACTGTCTAGAGTTTGACAGGCTGCATTCAAATTTGGTTAAAAAGCGACCAGGTCTCATAAATCGTTGCGGTGTTACCTTTATCACGATAACGCCAGGCCGGCCACGTGCTGCTGCCATCACTCGCCGAAAGTTACTGGACTTTGGTTGGAAGGTTTTACCCCACCCTCCTTATTCTCTTGGCACCAACTGACTATCACCTATTTTGTGCGTTAAACAAATCCTTCAGTCAGAAAATCTTTGACGATCTTGATACTGTGAAAGCTGTCATCCAAGACTTTTTTGACTCGAAACCGCCGGAATTTACCCTGCGTGGAATTCATCTCCTACGAGAAAGATGGCAGGAGGTTATAGATAACAATGGGGATTATCCACAATAATAGGTACTGTTCTTTTTGCATTTATTTGCTCTTCTTTATGGTAATAAAAACGGGTAGAACTTTTGCACTCACACAATAATTGTTTAACGTTTAAACTAAAGTTTGGTAATTTTAAAGCAAAGAAAAATATTATACAGTTGCATTAAATTCTATCACATTTTATTCTAAATTTTAAGTCACTTCAACATATTTCCTAAAAAAACAGAGCTTATTCTGTTTCTAAAATGAACTTCATTTCTTTCAAAAATTTTATCTTGAAAATCAATGAAACCACTTTAAAATATTACTGATTTTTATTATTAAGATACTTCAAAATGAAAACATTATTCATTTCCTTTCCACAGTATGTTTCAAAATATATCTATCCATGAATGAATGGTAATGTAAGACTACTACATACACAAGTAATTCCTGGAAATTTTCATAATTTGTATGGTACGTCATAGCAACAAACATGTCCATTTGTAGATCATAAAATGCTGTTCTCTAGAACTGATTTTAAAGGCAACAAATGCGTTTTGAGATGTAATATTTAAAATATATCATTAAGCGACGCATTTCCTATTCGAAAAAATAATTAAAGCAATGCATTAAATTTATTTAAGAATATCACAGAGGGTACTTTTATAATTTATAATTTGATGTAATCTTTGTCTTTTCAATCATTAATTTATTTTTTAAAGGTATTATAAAGTTGGTTGAAATATTCTTAAAAAATAATAAATAAATAAATAAAAATGTGTTTTATATAACTTTTTTTGTAGAGTACACTAATGTGAAACACATTTTTTATATTGGTTAAAAAATAATTTGTATGTAATGTTTAAAATATATATATTGGGTTAAGTTACCGCTATTCTGCACTAAGTGGAATATTTATTGAAATTTTATTTTTCCGACTGAGTGAAAATAATGCCTGAACCGGGAGTCGAACCCCGGATCTTTGACTTACAAGGTCAAGGCTCTACCAATTGAGCTATCCAGGCCGACAAACCGGTCAGCATTACTCACTCAGACAACCTTTAGGCAGGAACATCTCTGGTCTATCATGTAGATAGCTCAACAGAAATAAGCCGCAGGAAATGGAAAACACCATTAAATAATGGGAGAAAGAAATACAATTTTTATTAAAATCACACAATCAACTGTGGAAGAAAATCATATTTATTGAAATTTTATTTTTCCGACTGAGTAAAATAATGACTGGACCGGGAGTCGAACCCCGGATATTTGACTTACAAGGTCAAGGCTCTACAAATTGAGCTATCCAGGCCGACAAACCGGTCAGCATTACTCACTCAGACAACCTTTAGGCAGGAACATCTCTCGTCTATCATGTAGATAGCTCAACAGAAAGAAGCCGCTGTTGAGCTATCTACATGATAGACCAGAGATGTTCCTGCCTAAAGGTTGTCTGAGTGAGTAATGCTGACCGGTTTGTCGGCCTGGATAGCTCGATTGATAGAGCCTTGACCTTGTAAGTCAAAGATCCGAATTTCGACTCCCGGTCCAGGCATTATTTTCACTCAGTCGGAAAAATAAAATTTCAATAAATATGATTTTCTTCCACAGTTGATTGTGTGATTTTAATAAAAATTATAAGTGGAATATATCGGGCAAAATCAACCTGTTTAGAGCATACTTATACACATTTAAAAGGTGACTGTTTAAACTAAACCTTTCTGAAGAAAGTATATTGCAATTCATCATTCGTGTAAAATTTCTACCACTAAAAACATCACATTCTCGAAGATTAAACCGAAAGCAATATATTCGCAATCAAGTATAAGTAAGAGAAACTAAAAATAAATATTGTAATTTTTATAGTGTTCTTGTATAATACAAATGAAAAAAAGGTGAAGCTAAAATGACTTTTCTTAGTCTTTAATTTTTGCAAAAAGCAAACGACACAAAAAGAGTTTTAGTTTTGAATGTCACTCTACGGTAAGTTTTTGATTATTAAGGTTCATTAGCAAGGAAGACCAAAAAAATATTTTTTTTTAAATAGGAATTTTAACATTATGTTAAATATTTACATTAATAATTTTGAAAATACCTATATTGATCATTGTTATCTATTTATTTATTTTACATTTTCATGTTTAGTAAATATTTGCATTAATTTGAAGGGGATTTGGAGCATTTATAAATTATTTATAATAAATTATTTTTTTTTTCCGTATTAGTAGATAGTTTTTATGATTTAAAATATATTTAATATACGTTATTCCTTCAAATTTTGCTCTGTATTATAATCTTTAATTCCGAAATACTAAAGTCAGAGAAAATATTTAAAGAATTAGTGCAATAAATACAATGAAAAATTCGTATACTGGAAACATATTTAGCCCCTTTTCAATATTGAGGTAACACAAAGTCTTTTTTCTATATATATGTATGATCTTAATTGGTACATCAAAATTTAAATTAACATGAAGTTAAGAAAATTAAAATTCCTAATCTTTTCCGTCAGCATGGTTTATAATTTTTTTTTAATCTATAAATTCAATTACTAAATAACCATTGTATACTTTTGTAAATCATATAATGTTATGTCATGTGATTTACAAAAGTATACATAAATGTTTATAACTACAAATCCTTAATTTTAAAATTTCTTATTTTTTTTTTTCTAGACAGATTAAACCCAGAAACTTCATTGTAACTGTAACTGCAAATTCCTAATTTTTAACTTTGTTAATTTTTTTTTCTAGAAATGTTCAACAAACTACATAAACAAACAAAACCTTCTGTTCAATATTATCTGCACGATGCCATTTTTCTTTTCTAAGGTATCAAAAAAAAAAAAGATATACGCAAAGGTTTTTAACTAATTGCAAATACGAAACTTTTTTTCAGTTTTTTAATTATATTTTTCAAAAAATATTAAAATCACACACTACATGAATAAGTGGACAAAACCTTATATTCAATATTATCTCCATAATGCAATTTTTGCTCTCTGGGTTACAAGAAATGGTATACTCAAAGGTTTATAACTAACAGCATATTTCTAATTTTCAAGTTTCTTAATATTTTTCTAGAAATATTAAATCCACAAGCTACATAAATAAATACATAAAAACTTCTGTTTAACATTGTCTGCATAATGCAATTTTTGCTCATTAGTGTATGATAAAAGGTATACAAAAAGACTTATAACTAACTGCAAATTCCTAATTATTAAGTTTCTTAAATTTTTCTAGAAATATTAAATCCAGAAACTACATAAATAAGCAAACAAAAATTTCTATTCAATATTATCTGCATAGTGAAATTTTTCTTCCTTAGGGTATAAAAAAAGTTATATGCAAAGTTTTATTACAAACTGTAAATTCCTAATTTTTATGTTTCTTCTTTCTTTCTTTCTTTCTTTTTTTTTTTTTTTTTTTCAAAAAATGTTAAATGGCCGTATTCACCATTAACTGAAAAGCGTCTAAAGGCAGGGTACAGCTTTTCAGTAAAATTTGGCACGCTGTTTCTGCCATCTAGCGTCGAGGATTCCATGTAATCTTTGATTGGTTATTTTCTCCTAAAATATCTGAAAATAACTATACCGCTAGATGGCAGAAACAACACGGCAAAATCTGCTGAAAATTTGCACACAGCCTTTATACGCTTTTCAAATTTTCATGTTGAACCGGGAGTTGAAATTATTGGTGAATAACAGCCAAAATAGCACACTGCATAAACAAGTAAACAAAATCTTTTGTTCAATATTATCTACATAATGCAATTTTTGCTCACTAGGTAGGCCCTGACAAACGGCAGGGTATACGGGGCAAATGCCCTGGGCCCCCCTACAGGCGTATGCAGAAATTCTGCAACCTAAAGACCTCTTATGCCACTGCAAGGGGGCCCCCCCAGAATAGGCTTGCCCCGGGGCTCCAGGCAGTCTAAGTCGGGCCCTGACTAGGGTATAAGAAACTCAAATGTTTATAATCAACAGCAAATTTCTTATTTTTAGTTTCTTAATGTTTTTTTTTTTTTTTTTTTTTTTTTTTTAGAAGTAGTAAACTAACATACTACATAAATAAATGAAACCTTCAGTTGAATATTACCTGCATAATGCGATTTTTGTTCTGTAGAGTGTTAAAAAAAAAATCAATAATTTTCAACTTAATGAAGAAATTTCGTGAAAATTATTGATTGATCTATTTTCAAACTATTTCTTTGTGATATTTACCACCAGTTAATCTTAGACTTTTCTATAATTAAATATTATGATTTGAAGTTTTCTTTCTTCAAGAAAGATGCTTAATTTCTCAGAGGAAATAAATTTATTTAGCAATGCAAATTTCATTAAACATTCATTAGCGCATCCGTTTAGAATTTTTTCTTTTAAATCAGAACCAAAATTGTCAGTTTAATTTAATGAATAATACATCACAAGCACCCTTATTTACATTCTAAATAATAATAATAATAATAATAATAATAAAGTTTTATTTAATTTGAACTAAAATATTTACATCTTCGTTTTAAACTTATTTCTTAGAACGATTTTGTAATCAGGAGATTATAATAAAAATGTACTTATCTTCTTCACCATAATGTAATTTTACTGAAATAATAGTACATAAAAAAATAAAATGCAAATTAGTTGAATATATTATTAGAAGATTATTTTTATAACATATATGCTATTTAAGTCATTATGTCTAAAAATTTGGACTTAATTAAAATAAGACTATTAAAATTATCAATTAATACTTTTGTGAAACAAACCTTATATTTTAAACTTTGAAACTTATCTAATAGTAAAAAATCCCTAAATTAAAATCGTGATTATTAAAAATATGGAACGGAAATCCCATGCCTAAAACTCATGCATAAGGAAAGAGAAAATACATTGCGAATAGAAAATTTGACTTATAAATTATTAAAGTAACAACAATAATAATAATAAATCAACTACTAACCACAGTAGCTGTCGAGTAAAATATACGACATAATTCTCTATGTATCTGAAGTATAAACAATTGCTATTGGGAAATTTTGTAAGTCCAATATATTAACATTTTCCATAATTTTAGGGAATGAGCTAAGTTAATTGAGAAAAATGTATAATAATGTAATTAATAATGAAAAGAAAAAAAGTTGTAAAAATGTATTTTAGATAAATTGTGCAACTTAAGAAAACTTTTTATTTAGTAAATTTTTAATTAATATAAATCATTTATGAAGATTTAAAGCAAATAGAATTTTTAGATGGTTATGAGTCTGTGTGTTTTTAATTTTATCATATTACAGTACAGTAAAATTTTGATAAAAATGTACATTTTTATTAATTTCATTTAAGAAGTTTACTGTGCATAAACGTCTTCAAAAACTAAATAATAATCGCTGTTTTAGTTTTATTACGCTTGAATAATTAAGCGTTTATACATTATTATACATATAATGTATCGCTTGCTGATACGTATATTTTTTAAAAGGTCTTATACCGAACTTAACCCAAAAATTGATATATAAACAAATAAGCATAAATAAAGTTTGAATTTCAATAATGCTCATAATCGATGATCAAGTTTAAAATAATATGACAATTTTGTACATAATTTTAATTTATTTCTCTAAAAAAAATATTTCTACTTTACATATACATAGGATTTTTAATATATGTGATACATAAGTAGTATAAAATTCTTTTAATAAATCGCTCTTGAAATTTCGTAGTCTTATAGAAAACTGAACTGGTAAAGCATTAAATGGAAATGGAAGAGATTTTTTTTCCAGGTAAAAGAAAAACATTTTTCAAATAGTTGGATTAATGTGACATACATTTCACAGAAAAGGTCTTTTTTTGTTAAAATAAAGGGGGGGGGGAATAAATGTGTAGTGCCGCGTCACGATTTCCCGAACATTAAGTTATTAATGGTTGCTTAAACAGATTAAAGTAAAACAGCTCGTTAAATAAACCAAAGAGAAAATTATAATTGGGTTTTTGAGTATTTTCCCATTTAGTATGTTGTTTAATGGAACGTAATGTATGCAAACTCTTTGAGCGTCCCTGTAAAAGAAATGTGAATTTTAAGCTCGCAAAATTAAATTATTTGTCTGTTTTCTCTTGTGTTTTAAATAATTAATACTACTTAGTGAACTTAAGATTTTTGCGCCCACACACCATAATGTATAAAAATATTATTTTGTATAAGAGTATTAAAAAAAAAAAAAAAATAATAAAATAAAAAATATTTACAAGTATTACACTTATGTAAATCTATGTTGCTCTTGCGATAATAATCTATTAGATGCCTACCAATTTCTATCATAGCAAAAGTAGAGCTTAGACGCTAGCGCATTTCAAATTAGCTGAGTTTATTAATCATAATATTAAAGAATTTTTCGATGTGTTCCTGTAAAAAAACTATATGTCCCAGACTCATCAAATTCCGTACAGTGTACAGTCGGCAGCAAAAGCATCCGAGCACAAGCAAAAATTCCTATATGAAAAAGGTACTCTTAATACTGTTTTGTTAAATAAATCCTTGACGAATCATGTTCTTAGACTGTGCCGACTGTGCGATGGTGACTTATATTATTTTACCTTTAATCTCATTTAAATAAAGCATTTAATGCTATTGGACTTCAAATAATTTGAGCCTATTGGGCCTAATGATAAAGAATTTTTCATTGTGTCCCTGTAAAAAAAATATATAAATGCGAAATTCATCAAAATGTATACAGTTCGTGCGGCAATGATCCATAGCATGTATGTAAATTTCTCAATCGAATAAGGCATTTGGATGATACCGCACTTTAAATAATTTTAGCCCCATAGGCCATAACGATATATAAATTTTCGCTGTATCCCTGTAAAAGAACTATGAGAGTGAACGAAAATCTATACAGTTTGGGATATGCTAACCTATAAAATGTATATAAATATTTGGTTCAATTGAAAAAAGCGTTTACGCGCTATAGTATTTTAAATACACTCATGTCCATAAATTAAGGATAATTCAGAATCACACGGAAATCGAACTTTAATGCAAAAGTTTTACCTGTAGAAATACCACACACATCTTTAAGAATAATATGCAAATTATAGGAAGCCATCAGATGACGCCAATATGATGTTACAATGACGAAAGTGTAAGAAGGGGGTAGATAAGGAATGGGAGCAAAGAAAGAAAATTGTTCACAAGCGTTCTGTATGCCACTTAGTGCCACAACCGAATAGTTATGACACAGAGGACACATGCAGATAATTTTTTACGTGGTAGAATTATCTGCGGACTAGAATATGGGCGTACACAGATAGAAGTATCGGGAAAACTTGGAATCACCCAAAGTGTCATCTCTAGGCTTTGGCATCGATTCCAAAATGATGGAAATGCCAGTCGACGTTACAGTACTGGTCGGCCCCGAGTTTCAATGCCGAATGACGACCGGTTTTTGGAAGTAACTGCCAAAATAAGCAGAAAAAGCACAGCATTAGACCTGTATCGTCAGCTGTCTGCAGCAACGGGTACCACAGTTTCAAGGTAAAACGTGTGTAGACGTTTGGGAGATATTGGTCTATATGCTCGCAGGCCTGTGAGATGAGTTCCGCTTGCGGCAATGCATTGTTGCCAGCGGTTAATTTGGAGCATGGAACATGCAATGTTTACAGTGGCACAGTGGGCTTGTGTGATGTTTTCCGATGAGTCCAGGTTTAACTTTTAGTGTGATTCACACTAGACTCTCATATGTAGAACGTCAGGTACCCGTTACCATCAAAACAACATCATTGAACGACACCGTTACTCTGGGGCAGGAGTGCTCGTTTTGGGGAGGGGGGGGGAATCATATTGGGAACCAGAACAGATCTGCATGTTCAAATCGGAATCATGACAGGCCAAATTTATCGGTAAATCATTCAGGAACAACGCGTACGTTTGTTTAGGAGTGCCATGGGTCCAGAATTTGTGTTTATGGATGACAATGCGCGTCCTCACCATGCAAACATTGTACGCGGATGCCTGCAATCTGCAGCTATCACCCGCATGGAATAGCCAGCCTTCTCACCTGACTAGAATCCGATAGAGCATGTGTAGGACATGCTTTGACGATGAGTTGTAGCTCGTGAACCACCTCCTACAAGTGTACCGGAATTTCGGAGAACATTGCTTACTGAGTGGAGTAATCTTCCCCAAGATCAGATCGATAATTTAATACTCAGCATTCCTAGGCGTTGTAAGGACTGTATTTCATCATCTGAGAGACATACAATGTATTAACCATCATACCAACCATGTGATGTTAATTTTTTGTAAGGGAGATAATTTTTGTAATTGCTTCAGGGTGCAAAAATCGTAGTTCCTATAAATGGTATCCTACATAAACCACCTTTTTTTGTTCTTGATCTTTTGTTTAATAAATAGGCTTTATGAATAAGCCATGTTTGTTTTGCTTCTGAACCTTTATTTGCCGCAGCTCATTATCCTTAATTTATGGACATGAATGTAATTTGTGCCTATTTTGCCATAATAATAAAGAATTTTTCTTTGTGTCCCTACAAAAAAAACTGTAAGTGCAGGATTCCCCAAACCTATATATTTAGTGCTACGTTGACTTATAGCATACGTATCAACATTCAGCTTAATCAAACAAAGCGTTTATACGCTATCCTGTTCACTCACATACATATATACATATATATCGCTATAAAAATAGCTAAAAGGAACAGGTGACTTCAAAACGTATAAATACACCAAAATCTTAAATTCAAATTATTTCACGATTACATTTTATTCCTTACAAAATGTATGTTCGGAAAGTAAAAATAAGGAGAAATTTATAATGAAACATTTATAACCTTTTTATTACAAGAAAATGTATTACGTACAGATATCAGAAAAAACATAAATGAAAAAAAATAAGTTTGGAAGTGAAACTGATAAAATTTAAAATATTTAATAAAGGAAACTCTTTTTTAAAATAAATTTTAAAAATGAGAAGAAAAGTGAAGTAAAAAAAAAAAAAAAAAAAAAAAAAGGTAATTAATTATGAAAATTGGATTACACAATTACAGCTTATTTATTATTATTATTTTTTTTTTATAATCTGTAATTACTAGGATAAATTATTAAATCAGTTTAATACAGCATTTGAAAAAAAAAATATATGCAATTAAAAACATACGTATATTTTTCTAGATTTATTAGACTTAATTTCAAGAAAGCAACATTCTTTGCTCATAAATTCAGTATTAATTTCAAAAAATGTTTAATTTCAAAGAAATTAGAAAAAGAATAATATAAAGCTCTAATGTTTAACATAGTTCTTAGTTTTATCAAACATAGACAACATAGTTTGCACGCAGGCGTTTTTATAATCATTTTTATTGTTCACTACATCTGATATTTAAATATAAGAAAGCTAATTTAAATTTTTTACGTAGGCTGTTCTAATAGCGAAACATTTTAAAATTATCATATCTCTTAACTTCTCGACTTTAATTCAAAGCTTTGCTTAGGAAGAAATTACTTAAAAATACTTTAAAATGCGAGAAAGAGCAAATAGTAATAATAATAATAATATAATAATAATAATAATAAATAAATAAATAAATAAATAAATCTCTGGAAAAAAATAATAATAACAGAATATGAGCATTACGATAATTTATTCGTATAAATATAGATTAATTTCTATAATATCATTTTTTTAAACTAATAATATGGCATTTTGATTTTATATTTGTATCTAAATTTGATCGACAACGGACGTTATTTTAATTTTGTAGCGGTTTAATTCTAATTTGGCAAAAAAGCATTTATATAGGATGTTTACTTGAAAACTTAACAGCTTAAATATATTTAAATGTTTAACTGAAGAGTTTTCATGGTACATCAGTTGAAGACAAGTATTTTAAATATTGCATTCTCTTTCGGAGAAAAAAAAATTCACTGGTTTCGTTTGAGACTGTCCGGAGTCGACAGGGAAGTCTTAAAGAACGAAAATGACTTCATGCCGGCCTCTATTTGTCACTTTACGACAACGCTCAGTGTAGTTACTTTTCTTAATACTACTATCTCTATTAAAAAAAAAAAAAAAAAAAAAAAAAAAAAAAAAAAAGTGATGGTATCTATGTAGGAGAGCGAACACTAGCGCAAAATTTCGACGCATAAAATGGTCGTAAATTTTCAATTATCGGAAAGTGACCCTTGAATATTTAGACATGTTTATAATAGAGAACATTATTTTTACTGCTCCTTGAAGACTATCATCAAAAAAAAAAAAAAAAGAAAGAGAGAAAAGAAGTTTTTTATGCCAATTATCGCAGCAGGAAGTTTGTCAGAGAAGGAAATCGTCCTTCAAGGCTCGCTCAAACTCAAATCCTATATTAAAGGAATTTGTATAGAAGCGGCATTGCACACAATATTGCTCCCTTGCCTGTGCCAAGCTTGAAAGTGACGGCGAGGAGCCCTGCTTTTTTTTTTCTTTTTTAATTATTTTTATATTTTTATAAAGCATTTTAACACTTTCTAACAATGTTTAAGAGTGAATATAATTTGAAATTTACTATCTATATCTGTCTGGCTGTCCGTCTTCCAGCCTCCAGATTCCGTATATATTTACAGAATTTCTTCAAAATGATATATGTTATTCAAATTCCTTATTTAAAAATGGCGTTAATGGGCCCTACACAACTGATTTGAGTAGAGGGACACCCAAAAATAGGACAATGCATTACGTTTTATGAGATCCATTTTTATAATTCACATTTATGTAACTTTCTACTGCAAAATCATAATGAAATTGACATTTATTGTTAATTTGCTAAGATAATGTTTTCCATAGCTAATATAATGTTCTCTATATGGTATGTTTAGCGTTCAGATTTACAAAGCTACACTAAATCTTCAGATACATTAAAGACTATAATTGGAAATTGCTGGAATTACATTTCCTATTGGTGTTAAGCATTTTTTAATACTTTCCAACAGTGTTTTAGAATGATTGTAAATTTAGTTAGTGTTTTAGTTAGTGCATTTTTAGGTTAAACAATACAATGATACGTGAATTTAGAAAGTTTTAACAATAAAAGCGAATGTTTTAATAATGAATACAAGCACGATTTTTCTTTTTTATTATATATAATTTATATTTTTAACCATTTATTTTTAGGGAAAAAATACTTTAATACACTTTATTTAGAATGTAAAATCGTACTTTCATTTTATATTTTAATATTTGTCCACGTAAGAGCAGATACAAAGCATTTTATGTTTGAAGAATACCATTCGATCAGCTCCTTTCATTTTATTTTATTTTGTTAGCATGAATTAATTAGCTTTAACTGTACAAAACGTAGTTAATGCAATAAATTAATTTGTTGGATCGTCTGCGAAAATGAATCATTATCATAAATAATTTATATCACTGTGCAGTAATTAATAATATGGTTAATTATTTTTCGCAAAATAACTAAAAGACATTGTCCTGTTTAAAATTTTATTAAATGGAGTTTTATCTTTTCTTCTTGCTTTTGATATTCACCACGTCTTTCTGTCTCCCCATATTTTTTATCATATGTTAATTCAAGTTAATTATTAGTAAATAGGTATCATTCTTTTGTATATGACTAAATAATACTTAAATTTCAATCAGTAAATAACTATATCTATAATGATAATTTCCAAATACAGATCACTACATTTACCCCTTAAATGATTTTTCAACGATACCGAGTAAATTTTGGTTTACGCGATACTGATATAATACACCATAGCTCAATAGTTCCGATTTTTGGATGCCATTATTATTTAATAAAAAAATTTCATCCTTTTAATCATAGACATATAAAAACTATTCGTATTTTTTTATTATTATTTATTTATTTTTGTATGGTTGAGTTTTTTTTTTTTTTTTTTTTTTAGACACATTATATTTACTTTGTCAAATGTATAAATATTCCAAAATTTATCTTGAAAGTAAAATCCATGTGTAAAATTCTCACTTTTTTGCTTCAAAGCAGTATTTGTTGTAAAATCTTTGAAAAGTTTTTAAAAAAGTTTTAATTTTAATACCTGTAGCCCGAGAACTTATCACTTTTTATAGGCTGTTAACATGCTTTCAAACTTTTGACATTTACGAATTGTTACATGTGACAAGTAAAGCAAATAAAAAATAAAACACAAATTTTCTTAGATAAAAGTATTATCTAAAAAAAAAAAAAAAAAAAATCTTTTATAAAATTGAATGACATAATTTGTAAAGTTATATATATATATATAGATATATATATATATATTAAATATTTTAATTTTGTTAATTCGGAACTTTTAAAACAATGTTCGAAGTAATACGGCTTTGTTGTGGATATTAAAATGATTTATGATTATAATATTAAAAATTCTCCTATATCTTTAACTTATGTCGTAAAATTTTTCAGAGCATCGAGTACTAAATATAGAAACGAACTTTGCGCATAATATCTTCATAGATGCACTACACTGAGAAAAAATTCTGTAACTAACATTTAGAATCTAAATTGTATCTCTAGAAAAGATAGTTCCATGTCAACCTTATAAATTCTAGTCCCCATGGAAAGCGGGTTCTAGAAGCCCCAACTAGAATTCTAGAGCGTTTGCCTATATTCTCGAGGGCAAAGTTATTTAAAAGTCTCTGCAAATAAATGAGACTACAAGAGGCGGGTTCCTGCAACTATAATCTTGGTTTAATGCCCAATTCTAGAAAATCTAGCAAAAATTTCTCGCAATATAAATGATTCAGTATATTTAGAATATTCAGATCATTGTTTCACCATCTAGAAATGTGTACACTAGAAATTCTCGATAATTTCGTCTATTCAGTTTATTCGCGTGCCTTATGCGCATAGCACGGATATCTATATTTCTAGTTAAGGGATTTAGAAAATGGCCACTTATTCACTCTAGAGAAATGCGGTATATTTTTTTTCTCAGTGTTCGTTGCTTCCACTACGTTATTCCTTAATATCTTAACTGCAAGTCGTATGCCGTTGTAGAGTTTTAGTTGATTAATATTCCACAACATGATAATTGGCACACCTATTTTCAATTTTAATATGTGTGCTACTCCTGGCAGATCAAGTGAGTTAAAAAATTCCATAGGATAATTAATTACTTCATCTGCTTCCACAATGGTGTCTATTGACTTATATGTAATTTCCTCACTTTGAATGCTGGATTGAAT
Source organism: Salticus scenicus (assembly GCA_963930645.1). Lineage (NCBI taxonomy): Eukaryota > Metazoa > Arthropoda > Arachnida > Araneae > Salticidae > Salticus > Salticus scenicus. Next base: position 349,190,433 of record OZ005650.1, on the reverse strand, counting down.
AACATTATTAAGTTGATAGACATCTTTATTCTTTGCGGCAAGGATAGCTTGTTCACTGAGCCAATTGTGATTCCTATAAATGATTTGAATATTAGGAAATACTTTTCGATCAGTTCTTCTTTTGATATTACTAGATTACAAAAATTATCAGGAAATGATATTCGTCTTGACGTCACATTTACTGGCAGCTGTCCGTTCCCAATGTCCAGTAAATGTCGTGAGAATGCCTGGGCTGATTGTTCGTTCTGCAGCTGGACACGCATATTCGTGATCAACTGCATTGTATGTACGTGTTGCCACAATGTTGAATATTCCAGGCAAGCTGGTGCCCGCTGATGTTGATCGAGAAATTACAGGCAATGTTCGCTTAAAATCTCCTACCAGCAATGTCAATGCATGTCCGAATGGTTGAACATTTTCACGCAAATCTCGCAATGATCAATCAAAAGTTTCAAGCGATTTTTTATCATGAATTCATCCCAAACAATGATTTTACATTTTTATAATACTTTTCCATACCGGATGATTAATTTAACACCTTTAAAAGGCCCAGTTAAATTCGTCTATTTAATCGTCGTACAATTCATTTATAATCGTTTATCAATTTGTATATATACAGTGGGAAGTAGGTGAATATGGAATACTATTTCCATTTAATCGTATCCACCACAATAAACTGAATTATTTTGATTCGTTGTGGATTTGACTATTGCAAACTTTCAAGTGTTGTTAATGTTGTCTGATATTTTTAAGTTACAAGAATTATAGTTTATATGCAAAAGTTTTAATTAAAATAAATAAATAAATAAATAAGTTTTTTTCTTTTTTCCCCCCTTTGGTAATATGGACGGAGCGCGTAATATGTAATAGTTATGAAGGAAAATATGGAATACCTATTTCCTTAAAGGATAATTTCTTATCGGGTACTACTTTTACAGAAAATCCTGAATAATTGCAAAATAAATATTTTATTTTGAAGTTTTTATTGAAAATAAAAAGTATTGAAAAAATTATTAACATCCAATTTTTTCAAAAATTGAAAATAATGTGGAGTAGTTGGCATTCCATATTACCCTAATCGCCATCTTTGAGTATAAGTCAACAACAACCACCTGATGGCAGAAATAAGTTCATGGCAATCTAACTACTAGCTCAACTCCTCCACCGGAAATGACACTAAGTTTTTAACTGATCTTACTGCTTCGTATATAGATTACAAAATTCGTAATACTTACCCCCAAAAAAGTCCGAATTTTGATAAACTAAAGAAGATGTAGGACACAAAATATTTTCTTCTTACTGACACCTACCGTTCATATTTGAACCACGGTGAAGACGTTTCACGTGCTCCCGATAGGTTGCAACTCCGTACAGGTGAGATATAACTACGTACCATTTTACCCGACTATTCGTATTAGAACTCCTACATAGATAGGCTGACGCATCCGCCATTTTCTAGCCCACAAGACAGGCTGACGATTTATTATTGGTGGTTTTTCGGCAATAAATTGCACTAATAACTCCAGAAAAGGGCACCGCCTGTTTATATTTTCTTCTAATCCATAATGAAGGAAAAAGAGGATTATAAATTGCAGATGTAACTCGTGGCTACCCGGAGCAGGAGCACAACTTTGTAGCGTAAGATTTCCCTTATTTTCAAATTATTTCATCTATTTTATTTTCAAAGTTTTTTGACAAATAATGTACTGTTTTTTTTTTTTTAAGTTATCACTTTAAATTCTTTAAAAATTAACTTTAATATTATATTTCTTTTCACGTGAAGGGGTTGCAGTTTTGAGAACGTTGGCGATGTTATTAAAATTGCCAACTTGTTTGTTTCGTGATAAGAAGTTCTAGCTCACTTGATCTGTATAGAAGTTTAAAAGCGATAACAACGCTAATCAGCTAACCTAGCTTTTTCTACCGCCAACACTTTCCCAGACGGGCTAGAAAATGGAGGACTGTGCGCCAGCTCTTATCATATAGGAGTCTTAATTCGTATTTTCCAACGTTCCTATTACTCTAACGCACGTAGCACAAAAATTGGATTATATGGAAGACATAACTGAAAACTATTGTAAGTACATATAAACATTTTTCTTTTGAGATAGTGACTTTCGTAACTCTTCTTAATAGTGCTGTTAAAATAAAAATACTTGACGTCACTTGAACATAGAATTCACTTAATACTCGCTCAAAAATGGAAGAAAATAAAACATCTAAAATAGCTGACTAAACGAATAAAATTAAAGTAGGATTTGCAGAAAAATTAGAAAAAAACATTAAATTTGAAATAGAATGGGAATAAAAGTTGAAATTGATAGGTTGCAATTTTAGTAAATTTATCCCAAATTTATAACTCAGTAAAAATGTAAAGATGTGATCAACTATATGTACAATTTAGATTAACTATATGTACATAAAAACTAAAATATGAATTTTCTGTGTTTGATAAATTCCTTACGTACCATTTACTAAATACAGTTCTTGTACACTATCTACCAGTAAGTATTTGCACACTTTCGAATTTAGACATTTTGTCTAAAATCTAGAAAAGTTCCTTAGGAATCATCTTGAGACTTTGGTAATGTAAAGAACATGTTATACCTCATATTTTTCAGCAAAATTTGTGCCCTCAACAGGTAAGAAAGAACAGTAAAAAATGAAAAAAAAAAAAAAAAAAAAACAATAAAAATATTTTGGATCACCTTGTAAAAGTTAATGCATTAAATTCATTTTGGTTGTAGCATATGATTATGAAGAGTTTTTCATTGTCTGTATTAAATTTTTTGAGGCTACCACATATATTCACGGAAATATAGCTGTTTCTTTAAAAAATTTAAAAAACAATTTCGACTTTTTTAATTATAACACGCAGGGTATTAGACCTAGTGTAAAGCCGTTTTCAGGAAATGGGGCATACTATATTAGACACAGCATGCAGCAATCATAAAGAAAAAATGTTAAATATATTGCGAAATACGAGCTTCTTTAATAAATAATGTTTAACTGCGCATACGCAAGCTTTATAAAAAATTTATTTGTATAATTTAAATTCTCCTTAAAAAGAAGAAAGATGTTAAGGGGTTTTATCAATATTTATTTACAATCAGCGAAAACACAGTATTGCAATTGGACATTAATTAAAACAAAATAAAAATGTGAGTAATACCCTTTATAGTTTAGCTTTTAATTTAAGAGAACTCAAATTCTGTTCATTCTATCTCTCGTAACGATTTGAATTTACGTGATGCTTATTTGGAGTTTTCATATAAGTTGCTCAATAACATTAGCTATTAAATTATGCAAATGAAATTTTTGAAAGCTTGCGCATGCGCAGTTAAAAATTATTTAATATAAGTGTTTGTATTTCGCAAGATATTTAACACTTTTGTATTCTGATTGCTGTATGATGTGTCTAATGTAGTACGCCACATTGCTTAAAAATGAATTTGCACTGGGTCTAATGCCCTATGTGTTATAATTAAAAAAGTGGAAATTGTTCTTGCAGTCTTTTAAAGAAACCGTTATAGATCCATGAATATAAGTGGTAGCCTCATAAAATTTTATACACGCAATCAAAAAAATCTTCATAATCATATGCTTCAGCCGAAACGCATTTCAAGCATACTCTTTTACAGGGTGGTCCAAAATCTTTTGATTTTTGCTTAATTTTTTATTGGCTTTCTTTTCCTTTTCAGAGCACAACTTTTGTTAAACAAATATGGCGTGTAATATGTTCTTTATATTACCAAAGTTTCAAGCTGATTCCTAAAGAACTTTTCTAGATATTTAACAAAATGTCTTAATTCGAAAGGCTCCGAATACTTATGGGTAGATAATGTATAGATTTTGTTTATATTTTCTTGAAAATGGAATAAAATTTGTTGTCTGTTTATATGTGGTAGCCTCATAAAATTTTATACACACAATGAAAAAAATCATCAGAATCATATTCTACAGCGAAAACGCATTTAAATCAATACCTTTTGCAGGGTTTTCCAAAATCTTTTGATTTTTGTTTAATTTTTTATTGGCTTTCTTTTCCTTTTCAGAGCACAACTTTTGTTAAACAAATATGGTGTGTAATATGTTCTTTATATTACCAAAGTTTCAAGCTGATTCCTAAAGAACTTTTCTAGATATTTAACAAAATGTCTTAATTCGAAAGGCTCCGAATACTTATGGGTAGATAGTGTATAGATTTTGTTTATATTTTCTTGAAAATGGAATAAAATTTGTTGTATGTTTATAGGTGGTAGCCTCCTAAAATTTTATACACACAATGAAAAAAATCATCATAATCATATTCTACAGCGAAAACGCATTTAAATCAATACCTTTTGCAGGGTTTTCCAAAATCTTTTGATTTTTGTTTAATTTTTTATTGGCTTTCTTTTCCTTTTCAGAGCACAACTTTTGTTAAACAAATATGGTGTGTAATATGTTCTTTATATTACCAAAGTTTCAAGCTGATTCCTAAAGAACTTTTCTAGATATTTAACAAAATGTCTTAATTCGAAAGGCTCCGAATACTTATGGGTAGATAGTGTATAGATTTTGTTTATATTTTCTTGAAAATGGAATAAAATTTGTTGTATGTTTATAGGTGGTAGCCTCCTAAAATTTTATACACACAATGAAAAAAATCATCATAATCATATTCTACAGCGAAAACGCATTTAAATCAATACCTTTTGCAGGGTTTTCCAAAATCTTTTGATTTTTGTTTAATTTTTTATTGGCTTTCTTTTCCTTTTCAGAGCACAACTTTTGTTAAACAAATATGGTGTGTAATATGTTCTTTATATTACCAAAGTTTCAAGCTGATTCCTAAAGAACTTTTCTAGATATTTAACAAAATGTCTTAATTCGAAAGGCTCCGAATACTTATGGGTAGATAGTGTATAGATTTTGTTTATATTTTCTTGAAAATGGAATAAAATTTGTTGTATGTTTATAGGTGGTAGCCTCCTAAAATTTTATACACACAATGAAAAAAATCATCGTAATCATATTCTACAGCCAAAATGCATTTAAATCAATACCTTTTGCAGGGTTTTCCAAAATCTTTTGATTTTTGTTTAATTTTTTATTAGCTTTCTTTTCAGAGCACAACTGTTGTTAAACAAATATGGTGTATAACATGTTCTTTACATTACCAAAGTTTCAAGCTGATTCCTAAAGAACTTTTCTAGATATTTAACAAAATGTCTCAATTTGAAAGTGTCCAAATACTTATTCGTAGATAGTGTATAGATTTTGATTTTATTTTCTTGAAAATGAAATAAATTTATTGTGTGTTTATATGTAGTAGCCTCCTAAAGTTTTATACACACAATGAAAAAAATGATCATGCTACAGCCAAAACGCATTTAAATCATTACCTTTTACAGGGTGGTTCAAAATCTTTTGATTTTTGTTTAATTTTTTATTAGTTTTCTCTTCCTTTTCAGAGCACAACTTTTGCTAAACAAATATGGTGTATAACATGTTCTTTACATTACCAGAGTTTCAAGCTGATTCCTAAAGAGCTTTTCTTGATATTTGACAAAGTGTCTAAATTCGAAAGTGTCCAATTTCTTATTGGTAGATCGTGTATACACTTTTGTTTTTATTTTATTTTATTTATTTATTTATTTATTTATTTGAAAATGAAATAAAATTTTTTGTGTGTTTTTTTCGCGATATTTCATTATTTCCAAAACTAGTTTTACTTTTAGAATTATTTATTATCTAGAAGGGAAAATTTGAAATACTTCATTAAAATGAGTCATAGGGATTCACTTTTGTTACCCGAAATTTTTAAAATGAAAAATGACTTCTTAATGGGTTTTTCCTTTTTCCTCTTTACATCATTAAGCTATTTAAAATTATTTTATTTAAGTTATTTATTTAATTTCTCAAATTTCTCAAAATTGCCACTGATTATATTATGTATTTTATAGCGTAGAAGGTATTATTCCTTATATTTATATAATTTTAATTTTGCCAATTTAAATATAAGAATGATATGTTTGAGTTATTTCATCTAATATCGCTCATAAAAAAAAAAAAAAAAAAAAAAAAAATACTATGATAAACATTAATCTTCCGTTCTCTTTTCTTTATTTTCAGTAATTTATCCGTAAGATTACTGTCTTTGTTAAAAAAAATCAAAAAAGTTATAATAAAAATTAAATACAAAAATATGAAATGTTGAGGGTGGGTAGGCAGTACGAGTTATTATATTAAAGAGAAAGTGAGGTGCTGTTTAGTTTGGTTTCTTGTTTATGTTGTTGAACTTTTTAACTTTTAAACCTATGGAATTCATACTGCATTTTTTTTTCTTTTAATGAAGTAAATCACAAAAATTTTACTATTAATTATTAACACTACTGCGTAAGATTTATGAATTTAAATAACTATTTTAGCTTTATAAGGGGCTTTATAAATGTAATTGATACACAACATAAGTTTAAATTAACATCATAGTAATTATATTTTTTAAAGAGTAAAGTTATTAATTACTATCTTTAATTTAATATCTAAATTATTGTATCAAACTAAAATTCATTTTAATAAGTATCATTAAAAAAATTATGAAATGTTGCCTGCGTCGTTGTTGATATCCTTAAAATTAATCAACTCGTACATAGTCTCAGTTCTCATTTTACTTCAAAAATCCAAGTTTTATACATTATGGTCATATAAATAGTATGTTAATTAATTGAATTTTAGTTTTAGTTTTTTCTTGCTTATTTTTATTTATTTATTTATTCATTGAAGTAATTATTATCATCATTTGAACTTCTTTTCTTTGTTACCATATGATCTTACAGAGGATTTGAGACAGTTGGGCGCCTGTGAAACTGGCTTAACCCACTCTTTACTCATTTTTTCGTCTTCGGTAGAGCGCCGGGCTCGTAGTAGATTCGCCGAGCTCGTAGTAGAAGATTGCTGATTCGGTACTCGAGCCAACCAAAGACCGTCGTGTACACAAATGGTGGCTGGTGCACATAAAATTTGTCGTAGCCGCAATGTCCTCCATGTTGCCATCAAAATCATACGTCTAGGGGTCACCGAAGCGGGAGAACCATACCTTCCGTTGAGGATAGAGAGACCATATTTTTTTCATTGAATTTGGGGACAAAAATGGCGGCGTCCTCGAATTTCAAGGACAAAAAATAAATAATTAATTAAATCACCTTAAATTATAAAATTTTTGTGATTTTTATATATTAAGCACCTAAAAAAACTTATTTCAGCTTATTTATTATACATATAATAAATTGGCGTTCCCTTCCGTGGAGGATCAAAATTGTGATGGCATGTTTCCGGACCACCTCTAGGGGGTGTGTCCCAGATCGTCGCCAATTGCCCATCAGCGCAGCACTAGTGTGACGTAAAACCCAACCATCCATGCATAACCGACGTCCTCAAATGTGTTGTAATTTTTGGGGGACGAAGGTAGTTTTCGAGGACTGTCCTCGAGATTCGAGGACGTATGGTCAGAAAAGTGGAGGATCAAAATTCTAATGGCATGTCTCCGGGCCACTTCTAGGGGTGAGTCCCAGACCATCTCCAATTGCCCATTGCGCAGCACTAGTGTAACGTAAAACCTAACCAACCAATCTTTTTTCATCTAACTATTTCTTTTCTGTTTTATTTTGTTCATATTTGCTATATGTGATCTCAGGAATCACATGTCACAGAAAGTACCCTTTAACTTTTTTCATTACCTTTTGTCTTGTATAATGCTTCATTTACATATGTCATTGTTTATTAATTAATTCATATATATATATATATATACACTTTTGTTTTAACATATTTCTTTAAAAGGTATCCAATTTTACTTTTGAAATCAACTTTATTTCTTTCAAAATTTTTATTCTGAAAATTTATGAAAGAATTTTTAATGTTACTACTGTGTATTATGATAACATTTAAAAATGTAATTCCGATTCCCTTCCTTCTCATGCTTTTAAATATACCTATTTATCAGTGAATGGTGCTTGGAATTAAATGCAAAAATATTTCAGGGAATTTTTCATAATTTTGTGGCAGGTCATAATAACGAATATTTCAATTGAATTTTAATAGCATTATGCTCACTTGAAATAATTTTAAAGGCCACAAATGAGTTTTGAGATATAATATTTTAATTAGTTCAAAAAGAGACGCATTTTCTAGTCTAAAAAAATTTAGGTAATGAATTAAGATTGGATTGTTTATGAATATCGCTGAAGGATATTTCGTAAATAGTACTTTAATGAAACCTTTTAACTTAAGAAGAATGTCTAAAGAAAAAAAAAAATTAGTTGAAATATTCTTTAAAAAATAATAATAACTTATTTTTTATTTAGTTATTTTTCACTTTAAATCAAAATTAAACTTTAACCAATTTAAAAAAGTGAATGTCACAAATTAATTTATAACAAAAAAAAAAAGTTGCGTGGGTAAAATACTTTTACTGAGACTGAGTTTTAATGCTAATGTATGCTTTGGAGTTATTCTTATAACTGGATTGCTATTGCATTCAGGTTGTTACGGAAATCTCTCCACCAGGGGTCGCTGTGTGTCAAGACACGGCGATACATGTACTGTTTTTAGTTAGTGTGTGGCAGGCAATGGTAAAGGAAGGATCTAAATAGGTGATCCTAAATATGTTAACTTTTAGTTATGTATATAGTTGTAAATAAGTCATTAAATCTTGTTAGTTAAGAAAGACGGATTGTTTGTTTTGCACCTGAAATATTTTACTACTGAATCATCGGTCAAATTTGGTGCATACGGCTCGGAAAAATTATTTATTAGAAACAAAAAGTTTTTATTCCGTCATAACGCTAATGATAATAAAAGAAATTACCTTACTGAAATAAATGATGACTCAACCACTCAGCTCGTATGAAAGATCAATGGAAATAAAAATAAAAAAACGGCATCTTCAAAAATGATGTTTAACGGAATCTGAGTTGAAAAAGAAAAATAGATGTGGTTTATGAAAACGGAAGTAATTCCCATTTTTTTGTTATTTATGTTTTTATTTGGATAACATATTAGGAGGTAAGCTCTTTTAAAATTAATAATGGATAAGTTAACCAAATGTATTGAAAAGAGAAGCTCTGTACGAGCTAGTATTACTAAATTAATTAAAAAAGTCCAAGCATTAGATTTTGAAAACGAAAGTTTTGATTCTTTAAATGAGTTATTAGGAACTTTAGATATCAAATCTAAATTATTGAAAGAGTATGATGATGAAATAGAGGATCTTATTAATGATCCAGTTAAATTTAAAAATGAAATAGCTCAATCAGAAGAATATGAAGACAAAATTATTACTATTAAAATTAAACTTAAATCTAAAATTAAAGAAATAAACAATAAACAGCAAAATCAAAGTATTAATGTAAGTACATCAAGCTGTACAGAACATAATTTTTCGGCATTGAAATTGCCGCAGTTACAGGTTCCACAATTTTCTGGTTCTGGTATTTCAAATTTCATGGAATTCCTAAATTGTTTTGATAACGCAATAGGGTCGAACGAATCCCTGAGTAAAATTGAGAAGTTTCAATATTTAAAAAGTTTGCTTACTCCCCCTGCTTATAATGTTGTTGCGGGATTTGAGTTAAATGAAAAGAATTATGATTCTTGTTTAGAACTTTTAAAACAACGTTATGGGCGTACTGACTTTATTATTAATTCATACATGTCTAAATTACTTAATTTAGAACCAGTGAGGAATTCATCAAACATTAAAGGCTTGCGTAAATTATATGATGAGATAGAGATAAATATAAGGAATTTACGCTCGTTAAATGTTACTGAAGGATCATACGGTCATTTATTAAACCCCTTACTTCTTAAATTACTACCCCAAGATTTGGTTTTAGATTTTCATAGAAAAAGAAATAAGGAAATTAATTGTGCAGTTTCGGAAATAATGACGTTTTTAAGAAATGAAGTGGAATCGCGGGAAATTTGTGAAACCGTAACAAATTCTTTTAAGGATAATGAAAATAAGCGTTCCGCTTTTCAGGGTTATCAATCAGGACAAACATATCAAAAAAACTTCTCTAAACATAAAAATATACCAACCGCAGCAACATTACTCACACAAATAAAAAATTCATGTGTTTTTTGCGACTTAACTTCTAATGATTCTGTTAATTGTAGAAAATTAGATGTAGAACAAAAATAAACAAACTTAAGTCTGAATCTCGGTGTTGGTTATGTTTTAAACCGAAAAACATAAGCAAAGTATGTAGGTCAGGTATTGTTTGTAAAATATGTTTTTCTAGATTTCATCACGAGTCAGTTTGTAGAAAAAATTATAAATCCTCGAATTTATCGGTAGAGCGCAATAGAGAAAATTGTAAAAATTCACGTAGTTTAAATTATAATGAAAGCGAAAATGAACGGGATAACTCTAATGCTTCTGAAGTTATTTCTTCTATTTCTCAATGTAATGTAAATACAAACTGTTCTAAAAATGTTTATTTGCAAACTTGCACTGTTATTGCTAAATCGGAAAATAAATCTTGCTTATCTAGATTAATGTTTGATTGTGGAAGTTCGAGATCATTTATTAGTGAAAAATTAGCTAATGATTTAAAATTAAAAACCATTCGTAATGAAACTTTATCAGTTTATTCTTTTGGAATAAAATGCCCAACGGTTGGTTGGTTGGTTGGTTGGGTTTTTACGTCGCACTAGTGCTGCGCAGATGGGCAATTGGCGACGGTCTGGGACACACCCCTAGAGGTGGTCCGGACACATGCCACCTCAATTTTGATCCTCCACGGAAGGGATCCCCAACGGATAAAATTTATCGAGTTGTTGAAGTAACACTGGAAAGTACAAATTCTTCTTTTCAAAAATCTCAGGAATTGTTTGTTTCTCGAACTATAACGGGCGCTACTGTGAAATATTCTGATTCAAAAATAAAAGATTTAATGCAGAGACGGAATTTGAAGTTGGCTGATTCAGATAGCTCGGATAACAATATTAACATCCTCATAGGGGCCGATGTTTGTTGGGAATTAATTTATGGGGAAAGGGTACCTATAAATAAACATTTGTCAGCTTTGAATAGTGCATTTGGATGGCTGATTATTGGATCAGACGATAATGAAAGTAGTTGTTCTAAAAACATGATTATTGTAAATAATGCTATTTTAAATGATTTAAGATTATTTTGGGAAATTGAAGAATTTCCGAATGAAACCAAAAATCTATCGGAAAAGGATAATCAGTTAAAACCCATTCCCTGCTAGTATTGCGTTAACGCAACATTAATTTATTATTTTTTTAATAATATAAATTTTAATAAAACTGTGAAAATAAATGGATAGTATAGTTAAAAGAATGTTTAAATTATATAATAAATTTAAAAACTGGATTTGTTTTTATTTTTTTATACTTAAATCAATAGACAAACTTTGTGCATTTTTACTAAATAATATTTGTTAAGTTTAGAAAATTCCTATAGATGGCAGCACAAGTTTAGCAATTAAAGCATCTTAAAGATCGAAAATTCATATCATTGTAAGAAAATGGCGCAACCAGGTAAGTTGATTATTTAATTTTTTTTTACTTGTAATTAACAATTATAAAAAATGTTGCGAAAACGCAACACTAGCATAATGCATTATATATTTGTTTTAATAGGTTTCTTAAGGAAATAAATGCATTTTTCTGTCATAGCTTTCTTTTAAATAAAATATCCAAATAATCAGAATTGTAGAGAGCTAACAAATTAAGAGGGAGTCTTGAAAAATGGCTAATTCTGAATTCTAATTTCAAGTTTGATAATAAAGTACTGGATATACATGTATATTTAGCTTTGTTTTTGTTATATTTGGTGTCTGTATTTTTACAAGTTAAAAGATTTTAATATGTTATTTTGAAATATTGAAAGTATTATAAAGATTATAGAGACCTTAAGATATTGCTAAGGTGTGTGTTTGTGTGTGTGCGTGTGTGTGGGGGGGGGGGGGGCTGAGTGCCATTTGTTATAATCTGGATACGTTCTTGTATGTAATGATAAATAATTAATAAATAATAACTATATTTTAAATATTATAATATATTATAATAAATTATTAAATATATAATAAATAATATAATATAGAATTAAATATATAAAATACATATTGATAGTATTGTTATAGATATGTAATAATATTATGAACAAATAATATTACATGTTTATTGTATTATTATGTATGTTTTAATAATATTTTTACTGAATTCTTTTTTTAATTTCAGGTCCATCTAAGAGACAACGATATTTGACTCTAAATGAGGCTCTGGAATATTTTAATGAGTCAGAAGATCGAGTTTTTTCTGATAGTTCATCCGAAAGTGACAATGAAATTATAACTTCAGATCTGGTTATAATTCCTCCAGATGTGGACGAACTGACAGATGAAGAGAATTTAGACGACTGCATGCTGCGTGATGAAATACCGTTGCCAAAGGATATTTCTGGAGAAATTGAACTTCATGATAGTAAATCATTTTCCAAAGAAACTGCTGCAGAGATGAAAAAGAAAAATTCTAGGGAGAATAAAACATGGAAAAATTCGTCACCTACGTACAATTTAAAGCCAGTTTCTATTGAGGAAAAAAAACATAGAAACATTAATTTCTGAATTGTGTAATATGCAACCAATTGATGTTTTTTGTAAATTTTTCAATGGAAAACTGTTGGAGCATATTGTGACAGAGTCTGTAAAGTTTGCTCACCAAAAAAACAGGCCAAAATTTTCATTGACTGTCGCTTTACTCAAACGTTTTATTGGATTTCTTATGTTTACAGGTTACTCGCCTTTACCTCAAGAACAGTTATATTGGTCAACTGCTCAGGATGTTAATTGCCCTATTGTAAGAGAAAGCATGAGTAGGGCAACTTATTTGTCGATTAAACAAAATATCCACTTAGCTGACAACAATTTCTTAGATAAAAACGATAAGTTAGCAAAAGTTCGACCATATCTGAACATTTTAAATGAGAACTTCATGCAATTTAACATTTTTACAAAGAATCTCTCAATCGATGAGCAGATGATACCATATTTTGGAAAACATTCAAGTAAAATGTTCATAAAGGGTAAGCCAGTTCGTTTCGGTTATAAGGCATGGTGCTTATGTTCCTCAACAGGATATCTGTATCAATGTGATGTTTATACCGGAAAACGAACAGAAAAATCGGATCTTGGGCTCGGTGGCGATGTCGTGGTAAATCTATTGAAAGTTGTAGAAAATCCCAAAAACCATGTAGTATACTTCGACAATTTTTTCACCTATCATAATCTTCTGTCAGATCTACACCGCATGAAATTTTGTGCAACAGGAACAATTAGAGACAACAGAACAGGGAATTGTCCTTTAATTTCCCTAAAAGATATGAAGAAAACTGAGAGCGGAACATATGACATAGCTTTTGATGAAAATAATGGAGTCTTTATGACAAGATGGATTGATAATTCTGTAGTCACTATTGCAAGTAACTGGGATTTTAGTGACCCCCCAATATCAGCCAAACGATATTCTAGAAAAGATAAAAAGTATGTTACTGTGAACATACCACAGTTAATATCTAATTATAATTCTAACAGGGGAGGGGTTGATCTTCTAGATAATTTCATTGCTTGTTACAGAATTCAAATAAAAGGTAAAAAATGGTGGTGGCTGATTTTCAAGAATTTTATCGACGTTGCAAAAGTGCTTGCCACCGCCACTTTAGAATGTAGAAAAAGAGGGGGAAAAAAGCTAAAAACCCCATAGGAATAGCATGGTAAGAAAAGCAAAAAAACTCACAATGTCAAGTGTGTTAAAAAAAATAAATAAATAAAATAAAAAAGTTTCACACCGGAAGTAATAAGGGGACAAAGTTGACTAGGAAAATACATTGAACAGCGGGAACCGGGCGGGATGGGGCATGGGTCCTATCGTCCAGGATTAACACGACTCGCCTAGTGCTTGGCTTATATATCGATATATTGATCCTGCTATTAGCTTATTGGAATTTTAAAGACAGTTAGTAATTTCTTTGCTAAAAATACCATCAAATGAAATAATTGACCCCCAAAATGAAATAAATCAGAATTCGAACGCTAAGTTTCAAAGTCCGGGCCGTCCATCTTCTATTCAAAATTTAATTCTGGAGAAAATAAAAGTGGACTGTTTTCAACATATGATCGATAGGAATCCAGAGAACAAAAGAAGACGGTGCAAACATTGCAGAAGCCAAACTATCACAATCTGCAAGAAATGTTCAGTCCCACTCCATTCTAAATGCTTCAAAGCCTATCATGAAGCTTAAATGTAAAAGTTATTGTTTTATGCCAGTGTTGCGTTTTCGCAACATTTTGTATTTCTTAAGAAAATAAATATTTTTTTCGGAAAACAGTTTTTTTCCTTTAGTTCATGCATTATAAACATAAAAAACAAGTTTCGACTAATTTTAATAACATTAAGTACTTTTGGCAGGTAATGGGTTAATTAAGGAATTTGAGGATTCTTTAAAATTTAATGGGGAACGGTATGTGTGTAGATTAATGTGGAAAGATAATACAGGACCCCCGTTAAAATTGGACTCTAATTATGAGGTCGCGATCAAACGTTTCAATTCATTAAAATTTAAATTGAATAAAAATCCTAAAATTTTTTATCAGTATAAGGAGATTGTATCGGATCAATTGAAATGTAATATTGTAGGAAAATGTACTGACGAGGATATGAATTCAGGTTATTATATGCCCCACAGAGCAGTAATAAGGGATGACAAAGAAACTACTCGCGTTCGGATGGTTTATGATTGCAGCTCTAAAGCAAATGAAAGTAAAAATTCTTTAAATGATTCTCTTGAATCGGGAGCTAATCTATATCCAAAT
>OZ005650.1:347274348-347375348 GCA_963930645.1 Salticus scenicus | reverse complement strand
GAATTTACTGAAGGTAAACAAGAAAGTATAAAATGAAATAAAAATACAACCCTTCATCTGGAACACAAACTATCTTCGGCCGACGGGGCTACTCGTCGGTACTTCAATATCGCCCTTGAATGAGGAAGTAGAACAAACCGAGATAGAAAAACTCTGAAAAGTCACAGTTAAAAATTGTGACGGGTAACAGTTAATTTGCAAGGTACTTTTTAAGTCTTCAAGAGCATATTTTAAATCTTCTTCATTATTGCAAATAGTATGAATTCTTTTAAGCTGCGCGAACATACAGTAGAAAAGTTTTAAAAAATATTATGTTCGCACAGCTTAAAAGAATTCATACTATTTGCAATAATGAAGAAGATTTAAAATATGCTCTTGAAGACTTAAAAAGTACCTTGCAAATTAACTGTTACCCGTCACAATTTTTAACTGTGACTTTTCAGAGTTTTCCTATCTCGGTTTGTTCTACTTCCTCATTCAAGGGCGATATTGAAGTACCGACGAGTAGCCCCGTCGGCCGAAGATAGTTTGTGTTCCAGGTGAAGGGTTGTATTTTTATTTCATTTTATACTTTCTTGTTTACCTTCAGTAATTCTCTTTTGTATTGCATATTTTTTAAATGAATTGATGTAATTTTGTAACTTTTACAATTTGATAATTTTATAAAATAATTTTTGTAGTTTTATACATTATATGTATGTTTGATTTCTCTTCAGTTATTGGTAGTTTTCTGTTTGGTGAGAAGTTGGGGGCTAAGGATAGTTATTAGCTTATAGCTACTGTCCTTTCAGAAACTTCTCGTTCACCCCTACACTGAGGGGCCTCCCTGATGAAAATCTCAGTGTTTTTTGGGGTATAATTTCATTCATTTGTTTATATATTTCTACATTTAATTTCATTCATTTGTTTATATATTTCTGCATTTATATATTACTACATCTAAGTTTTGCATTTCCTTTCGCTGCAATCTTGCGCATTGGTTTGTAATTCTCCTATTGGTTTTTCTAATCTGTAAAACTTATATATTTATAAATTTTCTTGTCAATTGCTTTCTATATATATATATATATATATATCAATCAGTTAGTACAAGAAGTTTAATTTTTCAACTTTGCATGGTTTCTCCAAAGTAGTTTCTATTATTATATCAGGAATTTAAAAAACTAATTTAAAAAAAAAAAATCTAAATTTTAATTTAATCAGTGTAATACGAGAAATTTCATTTTTAAAATTTGCACGTTTTCACCAAACTTTTAATTTTAGAAAATATTTGGTTTCATATCGTTTCGAAAGATGGCAGCACCAGCTGGATTGATTACAAAGTTGACTGGTTGAAAAACAGCTACCGGCGCTTTTCGTTTGTTATTTGCTAAAATACACATCAGACTTATATGCTTGACTGACGCTATTTATTGTTTACTTTTATGCATTTATCTGTTAGGAGTAAGAATCATTTAAAAAATATTCATTCTTTGTGTCACCCGGCACTTCAGCTACGGAACAAGTATTCCATACCTGGAAGTTCTAATACGCAAGCGCGGAAGACTGCCGGGTCTATAATACTTACCCGGCTGCCGGTTCTCTAACCACGGCCTTTAAAATAATCTAAAATAGGTTTAGGAGCAGTTTTATTTAGGCCGTGGTTAGAGAACCGGCAGCCGGGTAAGTATTATAGACCCGGCAGTCTTCTTGTGCTTGCATATTAGAACTTCCAGGTATGGAATACTTGATCTGTAGCTGAAGTGCCGGGTGATACAGAGAATGAATATTTTTTGAATGATTCTTGTTCCTAACAGATAATTGCATAAAAGTAAACAATAAATAGCATCAGTCAAACATATAAGTCTGATGTGTATTTTGACAATTAACAAAGGAATTAGCGCCGGTAGTTGTTTTTCAACCAGTCAACTTTGTAATTAATCCAGCTGGTGCTGCCATCTTTCGAAATTATTTGAAACCAAAGATTTCTTAAATCTTGTTCTTTGGAGAAAACACGCAAATTTGAAAAATGAAATTTCTTATACTATACTGATTAAATTAAAATTTAGGTTTTTTTTTTTTTTTGTTTTGTTTATATATATATATAATTTAGTTTTTAAAAACCCTAGTATAATAATAGAAACTTTGGAGAAACCATGCAAAGTTGAAAATTAAAACCTTTGTATTGAATTATTATTATTATTATTATTATTTTAATATATTTAGTTTTTAAAAATTCAAATATAATATATTAGAATAATCATTGGAGAGATCATGCAAAATTAAAAAAATAACTTTTTTGTACTATACTGATTAAATTAAATTTTTAAAAAATATATTTAATTTTATAAATAAAAATAATAAAATATTAGAATAATCTTTCGAGAAATCATGTAAAGTTTAAAAATATATATTTAATTTCTAAAAAATCCAAATATAATGATAAATTTATATAATATATCAGGAAACTATGCAAAGTTGAAAATTTATTTATTTATTACTGTACTAATTAAAATCATTTTTTAAAAATATGTTTAGTTATTAAAATCCAAAATATAATAATATATTAAAATTATTTTTCAAGAAATCATGCAAAGTTAAAAATAAAAATTTTTGTACTATACTGATTAAACTAAAATTTTTAAAAATATATTTAGTTTTTAATAATCTAAATATAATGTATTAGAAAAATCTTTGGAGAAATCATGTAAAGTTTAAAAATTAAACTTCTTGTACTATATTTATTACATTAAAGATAAATAAATAAATATATATATATATATATATATATTTAGTTTTTAAAAGTCCAAATATAATAATAAATTAGAATGATCTTTGCAGAAAACCCGAAAAGTTGAAAAATGATTGTTATTATTATTGTTATTATTATTTGTACTGTACTGATTAAATTAAAAATTTTAAAAATGTATTTAATTTTTAAAAATAAGAATATAATAATATATTAGAGTAATCTTTCGAGAAACCATGTAAAGTTCAAAAATTAATTTTCTTTTACCATACTAATCAATTTTAATTTTTTAAAAATAAATTTAGCTTTTAAAACCCAAATATAACCACTTTAGAAATGTAATGTCTTTTGTGTAATGTAAAATCTCCCCCCCCCCCCTCTCCCAATTTATACACGTATATTTCAATCATGTACATTATCAGTTATCTTAAATTTTTATTTTTAATTTGCATTGAGGAGTGATATAAGATCTCAGAAATATCTGTAGCAATTTCAAAGATTTATTTAGCTTAAATATATTATCTTATTTAATGAAAGACAATGTAGCAGATAAAGCAAAAAATATAAGAGAAAATAAAACTGAATAATGAAACATATATTTAACGAGAAAAATCAAAATATAAAACATAGTCAATACAAATAAATGCAAATTAAAGCGGCAATATGAATTATCAAAAGCATGTGTTGATAAGAGTCGTTCACTTTACCGGCAGATGAATAATAAATCACCCGGCAGTCATACTGCGCAAGCGTCAGAACTGCCGGGAATATAATAGAGACCCGGCTGCCGGTTCTCTAACCACTGCGTTTTATTTAACGTATAATTCTATATGGGGAGTATCGCGCCTTCATCACACCCGTTCAATTGTAGTGCCTATATTTATTTATTTTTTTAAGAATCAAGGCTGTTATTAATTTGTCTTCAAATTTGCAAACCTTGATAAAATTTTTCAAGTGGCAACCTAATACGAATTTCAAAATACACAATTTTAATTTACTGCAGTTATTTGTTTTTACGCTACGCTGATGACAGATATGCATACATATCAACCGCTAAAAATTGGACTTTTATATTTAGGGCACCTCAAAACGTGATCTTATACAAAAGAAAAAGAGCTGAAAATAGAACTTGAAAAATTAATTTGTTTACATAAAATTTAATTGAAAAAGTTTAACAATTAAGTTATGTTTTACATACCTATATCCCATACATATGATTCACTAAATAAACCAGCAAACATTTCAGAGACATCATGTGCAGCCGCAAGCTTACATCCATCTAATGCCCAAGATAAATCAAGAACTTTTCTTTTCTTTTCTGAAATATCACTTTAAAAAATAATAATTAAAAAAAAAAATTAAAAATACTATAATTTTAAATCCTTCCCTAAATTAATATATATATATATATATTATTATTATTATTATTATCTTATTTATTAGTAAAGCACATCCACTAACAACAAATAACTAGTGTGTTGTGGCCTCCACACGACTTTCTTCTATATTTTCCTATACAATTTCACTCAGTAAAAATAATTTATTAAAATTATTATTTAAAAAAATTATCTTTCATGATAATGCAGACGATTTCCATATTAGAGAAGTAGTATAACACTAAATATCCAAAAAAAAGTTGAATTTATTCTCAATATTACATTGAAAAAATCGATAACTTTATTTTAAATTATCGCAGATCGATGGTTCTACCATTCGTTTTAAAAGTATTGGCGAGCTCTTTTGAAAGATACCCATCATGAAAATTTACTCCCCTCGAGGGAGGGACTTCCCTCCCGGGAAGGGGGGGGGGAGGCAAGGATCCTACATACACAATTTTTTTTTTCCTGTTGGCTATCTCTATTACAAAAAATATATATTCGTTTCATTTTGTTTAGTGCAGTCTATAGATGTTAAACTCTACTTACCTGCAATTTCCCCCATAGACGTAATGTATTTGAATATTTTTGAGGGTCCCTGTACACGAACCACTTGCTTCATCTCAACGAAAAGCTTAGTGTGTGATACTAAGCTTTTACCTCGTGTCTCCCTATATATGATACACATTTAGCATACCGAGTTTGGAATTTCTGCTACTATTTGTTTTTGAGATATGCTGATAACACACACACACAGACCATTCGTAAAAACATGATTTTCGTATTCAGGGGACCTCAGAACTTGTAAATATAACAAAAACTCACATTCGAAAATTTGACCCTAAAACAATGCTTTCTCGACCCTATGGGTAAGAGAAAGTAAAAATGAAACACAAAAATAAAAGAAGAATCAAAACAAAACAAAGCTTTCGTAAAATCTCTAAAATGTAGCTCATTTTTGATTTATTCTTCCAAAAAGTCAATGATTCGTCAGTGAATCTGTCAATCTTCTCAATTAGTTAACACCACCTGTCAAAACCACGTGGTACATTTCTTATCTGTTTTGAGCCGGCATCGGAATTTTTTTTAAGTGAAGAGGGCCGTTGAGGTACTTCGTTCCGAAATTTCGAAACTCTGGAAAAATAAAATGACAGACTTCCACTTTCGAATGTAAACATTTAATTTTAGTGGAATGAGATTCATTTCAAAGGAAGAGATTTGATATCTGCCGTCCTTGGGGGAAAAAAATAAAATAACATACTTCCATTTTCGAATATAAACATTTAATTTCAGTGGAATGAGATTCATTTCAAAGGATTTGATATCTGCTATCCATGGGGGGGGGGGGGGAATAATAATAAAAGATCGCCAAATTATCTAGCGAACGTATTTAATTCCTTTCAAAAATCAGGGTTATTTTAATAACGACCATATAAAATTTAATATGAAACAAAATTTCGTAGAATATATATGTATTACGAAAATATACAGTCGCTGGTAAAAAGAATTTAGCGCCGGGACACTCGTAGAATTTTTTAAAGTCTATATTACGGTGTGTCTCGGAAATATTGCATCACCTCATCCAAAGCGACAGTTGCTGTTTGCGTGACCCCATTTCATGGTTGAATGAGATTGGCCTGGAAAGCGACAGCTGCTGCTTGCGTGACCCCAATGAGTCATCACGGGGACCTAGTTCCTTTTGAAAGGGCTTCATGGTTGACCGCTTGCATGACCCCAATCCCTCCCTTGAACAATGCTTCATTGTCATCCCGGGGTGACCCATTTATCATGATTGAATGCACAAACTCAATGCCTCATCGACCTGGTTTCCTTTGGAGAGAGGCTTTTGAAAGGCTTCATGGTTGAATGCACAAACTCAATGCCCTTTTGAAAGGGCCGTTGAACAATGCCCGTGCGATGGCCAGGTGGTTCCATGCACCTGGTCCCTTTTGAAAGGGCCAATGAGTCATCTCTTTTCAAATGGACATTCCACACAGAAATTATCCCACCTTCAATGTTTATTATATTATTTATTATTTATTTATTTATTTATTTATTTATTTATTACCGAATCGGTATTAGTAAATGAAAACAATGAGTCACACGATTGCTTCAAATCTCAAATGGACATTGCCCTGAATACATCTGATCCACATAGAAATTATACTCAAAATCCCTTATTTATTTATTTATTTATTTATTTATTATCAAATCGGAAATGAAAACAATGAGTCACACGATTGCTTCAAATCTCAAATGGACATTGCCCTGAATACATCTGATCCACATAGAAATTATACTCAAAATCCCTTATTTATTTATTTATTTATTTATTTATTTATTTATTACCGAATTGGTATTAGAAAATGAAAACAATGAGTCACATGATTGCTTCAAAACTCAAATGGACATTGCCCTGAACACATCTGATATGGAATCCACATAGAAATTATACTCCAAACCTTCAACATTTAGAGAAATGCTAAAATATAAGTCATCCAAAATTAGAAAACATTTTAAATGTGAACCAGTGTATTATTTTTTTACCCATCATAGATAAAAAGTAGAAAATGTGTTAATATTTTCAATATGTCAGTATCAGAAAATGAAAACAATGAATCACATAATTACTTCAAATCTTCTGTCTGACGTGGAATATCGTTATTATCGGCTTCACACAGAAATTTTAAAATATTAAATGTTTAAAGAAATTTTTAAAGAATACGTTTAAAGAAATTTTAAAATATATAAATTATATATATATATATATATATATATATATTACAATATAAAATATTTTTTGATGGACTCACCCTTAAAGTGTATCGAAAACAACGCTCATGATGATTGCGATCTGGTTCTAAAAAAAATTTTCTGTGACCTTAAAGATAAACACAGGACTCGTCGAAAAAAGTATTTATTGACAGCATCCAAAATGACATCCAAAATGTTTTTTTAACACATCCAAAATGTTTTTGTCTAAAATGTTTTTTTTGCATACATCTAAAATGTTTTTTTGAACACATCCAAAATGTTTTTGCACACATCTAAAATGTTTTTGCACACATCTAAAATGTTTATTCACACAAAATGTTTTCATCCAAATCACAAAATGTTTTTGCACCCTCCTCAGGAAACAGGGCGTCCGAGATCTCCCTCGGCAAAAAGAGTCTGGCGTGTTCCAGGTCGAACCACAGTGCGTGCTCCACCCGTCCTCGGCCCGTGGGCCATTGCCATCCCAGCACGTCTCGCGTGGATAGCGTGGCGAATCCGTAGACCGTCTTTTCGAGGGTCGGGCTGTCCCTCTGCACGCTGACGAAATCTTTCTCCAGCGTCCCCACGTACAGCAGCGTCCGACTGCGGGCGCAAGCTCGGGCGACGTCCGCGGCCCGCAGAAACAGCCGACCGTCTCGAGTGCGAAGCATCAGGAAGGTGCAGTCGAGCGGGGGATAACCTGTGTAAGAGAGCGACATGACTGCATCTGGTGGTGAGAAGGAAAGCGTTCTCTTCTAACTCAGGGGGGGTGGAGCCAACGGCAGGAAAGGAGGTCAACCAATGATTGGGAAGGACCCGCCCATTCAACCAATGGCAGGAAAGGAGGTCACCAATGGTTGGGAAGGAGGTTGTCAGCCAATAGCAGGGTGGCAGGAAAGGGTCTTCAAAAGTCGCTTCCGACGAAGCCTTCTCTCTCATTCTCACCATGGAAAGAGTCGTGGATATCTTCCCGCAGACGGTTTCGGAGGTGTCGGCGGCTCTCACGCCGCTCTCCACTCCCAACTACAACAATCTGCACGAGGACTCGGATTTGACGCCCTTCATCATCGCCATGACCAGTGCCGACAAAGTCTATTATTACGTCCAGAAGTACAGTCAGCACTATCGGAAGCATTTCGCCGACACGGTGAAAGGCGCCCTCTGCAACCAAGGTGCCCGCGTCAAGCCTTGGACGTATGCCGACAACAAGTTGAAGCGGGTGCCCGACCAGTCCCTGAAACGCAACACAGACGTTCGGACGGGCTTTGTGATGGGCCGCACCTTTCTGGTGAAGAGTGCCTTCACCTTTGGCCACCGCACCGTCAAGCCGGCCACGGGCCACGTTCTCCAGACGCACGTGGCCCCGATCATGTTCCATTTCGTGCGCAGCAAGTCTCCCCTCGGCATCCAAGAGAAACACTTTCATGCGAAGCGGGAGTACGACTACAGTGCTCGGAGACTGCAACCGAACCAAACCTATTACTGTGCTTCCGGACTCGAGTACGTGCTCTACACCATCCAGAAAACACTGTTCCGAGTGACGGTCGTGCCTGCCCAAGACGAAGAGTGGCTCGCGAAGCAAGGATGGCTGGATCCCCGAAAAACAGAAGCGGCCTCCCGAAAGCGCCGTCGCACGTCGGAGGACGACGCACCCCGCAAAAAGCCCAAGATCAGCTACGATCCGCCGCAGACACCCTACGTGTACGACCCGCAATCGGACGAAGAGGACACATCATCGGGCAAAAGGTCCTACGTTCCGCCGCCCACTCCTTATGTGTACGACCCGCAACCTTCTTCGGACGAACCTTCGACCTCCTCGGGTCCGCCGCCCACTCCCTATGTGTACGACCGACAGCCGGACGAGGAGCAAAGGCCTGCTTCCGACTACGAGGACATCAGCAGTCCAGAACCGTCTCCTTCCACTGTGCCTCCTGCAAGTGACCCGTCTCCCTTTGTGGTCCCACCTCCTGTTGTGCTACCTCTTACAAGTGACTCGTCTCCCTTTATGGTGCCACCTCCTTCCAGTGACCCTCCTGCCAGTGACTCTGGGGTGCTCTCCCCTTTCGTCGTGCCACCCCCTGCCAGTGACTCTGGGGTGATGCCACCGCCCCCTGCTCCTTTAGTGATGCCCGACCCCTTGGCGGACTTTGTGAACAGTGTGTCCTTCGAGGATTTAGAGAAGGCGACGTGGTGGGACGAATGGATCGTCTCCGTCGCAGTGCCCCCCACTGGAGGGGTTGTGAGCCCTCCGGCTTCAGTAGAACAGGTCAAATTTTACCAGAGCCTGACGGAACTGAAACATTGGAATACTCATTATCCGCCGCCGCCGATATGCCACGGCGTCCAGTCGAAAGAAGCTCCTCTTGACCTCAGCATGTGTAAACCTATCCATGGGTGAGTCTTTTGTAATCTTGTGTAGATGAAAAATAAATAAGTGGGTAGTTGGAGGTGATCCAACAGCCTAAAAAATATTCTATTGTTGTTTATTATGATTGTCGAATATTTTATTTTTATCCCAAACTTTTTTTTTTTTTTTTTTTTTTTTTAATTGGGATTAAAAATCTTGAGATCTCTGACCTATCCAACAGATTATGAAGATTGGGTAATGACCATAAAAACTGTGGCGCCAAATTTTGGTACATGCTATTGCGTTACTCTAGTTGACCAACGCGAGGGTCATTTTGAAAGATAGGGAAAAATTGGAATAGGGCGGTGAAAAAAGTGAGGGGGTGGGGTGACTCGAGATCTTTCCAACGGTATCCAGATTATGAAGATCGACCCATTAGACTCCGAGATATAAGCGAAAAACCATAAAAACTGGAAGTTGTGGCGCCAAATTTTGGTACCAATAAAATTCTGAATAGAACTTGAAGAATGCGTGAACCTAGACATACAAAGCAAATAAAAATTGAGATTAGACCCACCAGTAAGTTAAAATGTGTCATGTTCACTATTAAAATTAGCTCCAGTGGGCGCCAAAAGAGCCAAAAATGAAAAAATGCTATTGCGTTACTCTAGTTGAATGAAAATACAGAAAAAGTAACAACCAACGCGAAAATGCTAGGGTCATTTTGAAAGATACTGAAATATTGAAATAGGAAAGGCGCCCTCTGGCGGTGAACAAAGTGAGGTAGCCTACAGGGTGGGCCGACTCGAGATCTTTCCAACGGTATCCAGATTATGAAGATCGGCCCATTAGGAGGGGAGATATAAGCGAAAAACCATAAAAACTGGAAGTGTCAATAAAACGGCGCCAAATTTTGGTACCAATAAAATTCTGAATAGAACTTGAAGAATGCGTGAAAAAGAAGTCCTAGACATACAAAGCAAGTAAAAATCGGGATTAGACCCACCAGTAAGTTAAAATGTGTCATGTTCACTATTAAAATTGGCTCCAGTGGTCGCCAAAACTGCCAAAAATGAAAAAATGCTATTGCGTTACTCTAGTTGAATGAAAATACAGACAACCAACGCGAAAATGCTAGGGTCATTTTGAAAGATAGGGAAATATTGGAATAGGAAAGGCGCCCTCTGGCGGTGAAAAAAGTGAGGTAGCCTACAGGGTGGGCCGACTCGAGATCTTTCCAACGGTGTCCAGATTATGAAGATCGGCCCATTAGACCCCGAGATATAAGCGAAAAACCATAAAAACTGGAAGTTGTGGCGCCAAATTTTGGTACCAATAAAATTCTGAATAGAACTTGAAGAATGCGTGAAAAAGAAGTCCTAGACATACAAAGCAAATAAAAATTGAGATTAGACCCACCAGTAAGTTAAAATGTGTCATGTTCACTATTAAAATTAGCTCCAGTGGGCGCCAAAAGAGCCAAAAATGAAAAAATGCTATTGCGTTACTCTAGTTGAATGAAAATACAGAAAAAGTAACAACCAACGCGAAAATCCTAGGGTCATTTTGAAAGATAGGGAAATATTGAAATAGGAAAGGCGCCCTCTGGCGGTGAACAAAGTGAGGTAGCCTACAGGGTGGGCCGACTCGAGATCTCTCCAACGGTATCCAGATTATGAAGATCGGCCCATTAGGAGGGAAGATATAAGCGAAAAACCATAAAAACTGGAAGTGTCAATAAAACGGCGCCAAATTTTGGTACCAATAAAATTCTGAATAGAACTTGAAGAATGCGTGAAAAAGAAGTCCTAGACGTACAAAGCAAATAAAAATTGAGATTAGACCCACCAGTAAGTTAAAATGTGTCATGTTCACTATTAAAATTGGCTCCAGTGGTCGCCAAAACTGCCAAAAATGAAAAAATGCTATTGCGTTACTCTAGTTGAATGAAAATACAGACAACCAACGCGAAAATGCTAGGGTCATTTTGAAAGATAGGGAAATATTGGAATAGGAAAGGCGCCCTCTGGCGGTGAACAAAGTGAGGTAGCCTACAGGGTGGGGTGACTCGAGATCTATCCAACGGTGTCAAGATTATGAAGATCGGCCCATTAGGAGGGGAGATATGAGCCAAAAATCGTAAACACTGGGACCCCAAACCGTCCAAAAACCTCGTCGCTTAGATTGGACAAGACTTAATAAAAATCTACATAAAACTTTCTCTGTAAACATCTCGTATACTTTGTATTCTATTCTTTTAATATTAATCCTATGATTACATTTTGCTCCACTGCATATATGTTTCACACAAGGGAACTGAAACAGATGGATGACCTACATTACAAAGATGGGTCAGGCCAAAGGGTCAGGCCAGGTGTTCGTTGATGGGGACACAATGGATGACCTACATTCAGGTCAGGCCAGGTGTTCGTCGATGCGTTTACAATGGATGACCTACATTGCAAACATTCAGGCCAGGCCAGGTAATGGGTTTTGCAAGGCCTTCTCTAACTAAGAGTAGCTGACCTACTTTCCAGGCCGTTGAACAGGATTGCTTTGCAAAGGCTCAACATCATTTTATTTCAAACGATTGTGAACAGCGATTCAGGTCAGGCCAGGTGTTCGTCGATGCGTTTACAATGGATGACCTACATTGCAAAGATTCAGGCCAGGCCAGGTGATGGGTTTTGCAAGGCCTTCTCTCACTAGCAGTGGCTGATCTACTTTCCAAAGACCCGGTTCGTTGAACAGGATTGCTTTGCAAAGGCTCAACATCATTTTATTTCAAACGATTGTGAACAGCGATTCAGGTCAGGCGTGGATGGGAACAATGGATGACCTACATTGCAAGGCCAGGCCAGGTGATGGGTTTTGCAAGGCCTTCTCTCACTAGCAGTGGCTGACCTACTTTCCAAAGACCCGGTTCGTTGAACAGGATTGCTTTGCAAAGGCTCAACATCATTTTATTTCAAACGATTGTGAACAGCTCAGGCGTGGATGGGAACAATGGATGACCTACATTGCAAGGCCAGGCCAGGTGATGGGTTTTGCAAGGCCTTCTCTCACTAGCAGTGGCTGACCTACTTTCCAAAGACCCGGTTCGTTGAACAGGATTGCTTTGCAAAACGATTTCTCTAAACGGATGACCTACTTTGCAGGGCGCGCCTGGCCAATCGCATCGCTCGTGACGTCACCGACCTCGTGAGGCTGGCTTGGCGTTCCCTGTCGACCGTTCATTGTGCTCCCGGCAGCCATTGAAGGTAAGTGTCTTTTTGTCTTTATGTGGTGAATGTTTTTATGGTCTTTAAAATGTTTTTAATAAGAAAATGTTTAAACTATAGTGGTTTAAAAAATATTGGTCAATTTTATGTTCTTATTATGTGCTCCCCATCCATTTAAAAAAATTATATGACTATAGTTTGAAAGGTGTTTTTATAGTTTGACCGCTTTCAACTGAATAAACAAAATCCCCGATTACAAGTTAAATTGTTTGATTAAACTTTTGGAAACTGTAAAATAATAATATGGGCTGGCATTTTTGAAAATAATTGTTATATACTTATTGTAATAAGACATAACACAAAAGTTTGAAATGTATGGTTCAACTATGGGACCAGAAAGATTTAAATCAAATATGTTCTTGATGAATTTTTCAAAATGGGTCTATTCTCATTTGTATTATGTTGTACACCATTTTAAAAAGGTTGTGAATAATGGTTGAAAGGGATTATGTTTAAACTATAGTTTGAAAGGTTTAAAAAAATATTGGTCAATTTTATGTTCTTATTATGTGCTCCCCATCCATTTTAAAAAATTATATGACTATAGTTTGAAAGGTGTTTTTATAGTTTGACCGCTTTCAACTGAATAAACAAAACCCCCGATTACAAGTTAAATTGTTTGATTAAACTTTTGGAAACTGTAAAATAATAATATGGGCTGGCATTTTTGAAAATAATTGTTATATACTTATTGTAATAAGACATAACACAAAAGTTTGAAATGTATGGTTCAACTGTGGGACCAGAAAGATTTAAATCAAATATGTTCTTGATGAATTTTTCAAAATGGGTCTATTCTCATTTGTATTATGTTGTACACCATTTTAAAAAATCCTTAAAATGTGAATAATGGTTGAAAGGGATTATGTTTAAACTATAGTTTGAAAGGTTTAAAAAATATTGGTCAATTTTATGTTCTTATTATGTGCTCCCCATCCATTTTAAAAAATTATATGACTATAGTTTGAAAGGATTGGTCCTTAAAATATATAATGTTTTTATAGTTTGACCGCTTTCAACTGAATAAACAAAACCCCAACTGGGGGCGATTACAAGTAAATTGTTTGATTAAACTTTTTGAAAACTGTAAAATAATAATATGGGAAATAAAAATTTTTCAATTTCCCTGGCATTTTTGAAAACAATTGTTATATACTTATTGTAATAACACAAAAGTTTGAAATGTATGGTTCAACTGTGGGATCAGAAAGATTTAAATCAAATATGTTCTTGATGAATTTTTCAAAATGGGTCTATTCTCATTTGCATTATGTTGTACACCATCCTTAAAAGGTTGTGAATAATGGTTGAAAGGGATTATGTTTTAACTATAGTTGGATATGATTTTGAAAAATTTGAAACTATAGTTTGAAAGGCCATTTTAAAAAATTATATGTGTTTATCTTAAAATGATAGTTTGAAAGGATAAAATGATGTCCTTAAAATATATTATGTTTTCAATAATGAGTTTGAAAGCTTTCAACTGAATAAACAAAACATTTGTTACCCTTTGAATAACAACTATAGTTTGAAAGGGTTCACACCACACCCCACCAAATGGGCGAACCATTTAAAAAAATCCTTAAAATGTCAGTTTGAAAAGTGTATTAATGTTTTATAACTATATTAAAATTTTTTCTCATACCTCCGATGCTCACAGCTCCCTGTTCAAATAAATGTGATTTGAAATACCTGTTCCAAATGTCTTGTAAATGTCCATTCCTCTCACGGTCTGTCTCTATCCGTCCATACAGTGTGTACATATATATATATGTTAAAAAAAAAAAAAAAAAAATATATATATATATTTTTTTTTTTTTTTTTTTTTTTCCGTCTATATTAGCGACCCGCACTTCAGCACTTGGCGGAGAGGGTCCCAATGTGCATGTCGGAGGCGGCAGAGTCGAGGAAGGATTCTCGGTGGTCATTTCTAGTGGCTACTTCTGGGAACACGTGCTCTGCCCCCCGAGGCATCCACCTACACAGCCCCCCCCGGGGACTGCAGAGTCGTGGAAGGCTTCCTGGTGGTCATTTCTAGTGGCTACGTTTGGGAACATGTACTCTGCTTCCCCCCCCTCCCCCCTCCCGAAAGTCCCCCCCTCCCCCCTCCCCACATTCACACACACTCCACTCGGACCCTTCTGCCAGCTTTAGGTTAGTTTTTTAGTTTATAAGATACACCGGGCGGTGGAGCTGTCGACATGGATGGTCTACGTTGTTATGCCCGTAGACCCGCAGCTGCCATCTAACACTTCTTTTTTCTTTTTTTGTTTGGACATTAAAGATTGAAAAAGTGTCTCTGTCTCATTTATTCACACCAACACAAACACCCCACATTAGTTTTAGTATTAGTGTTTTAGTGGCCCCGGGGGAACGCCCTTTCACTCTGTGCGAGCAGTCCCTTTAACTGAAGCCCATCGTTGGCTCCTACCTAAGCGGCAGTCTCGTGCAGTACCTAAGAGGCTGATCCCGGAGTGCGAGAGAGCGCGACCTGCCAGTGTTAGGTTAGGTTTAGTGTTTAGTGGTAGTACATCTAGTGAGTAAGTACATCGGGCGGTGGAGCCGAGGATCAGGCTGCCATCTGACACCTCTATTTTTTGTTTTTTGTTTGGACATTAAAAAGTGAAAAAGTGTCTCTGTCTCATTTATTCACACCAACACAAACACCCTCTTAGTGATGTAAGATTAGTTTTAGTGTTTAGCTTTTAGTGTTTAGTTAAGCGCGAGTGTTTAGTTTTTAGTGTTTTAGTTTTTAGTGTTTTAGTTTTTAGAGGCCCCCCGGGGGAACGCCCTTTCACTCTGTGCGAGCAGTCCCTTTCACTGAAGCCCATCGTTGGCTCCTACCTAAGTGGCAGTCTCGTGCAGTACCTAAGAGGCCGACCCTGGGGGGAGAGAGAGCGCGGCGCAAGAAGCGATCATAGAAGGAGAAAAGGTAAGTCCATTCATTGTTGTTGTGCATAACTGTATGGACAAATGGTTTTCAAAACAAATGATTGTGTGCTTTTCAAAACAAATGTGTGGTTTTAAAAACAATAGTGTCAAATGATTTTAAAAACAAATGTGTGGTTTTCAAAATGACAAATGTGTGGTTTTAAAAAACAATAGTGTGAAATGGTTTTAAAAACAAATGTGTGGTTTTCAAAATGACAAATGTGTGGTTTTAAAAACAATAGTGTGAAATGGTTTTAAAAACAAATGTGTGGTTTTCAAAATGACAAATGTGTGGTTTTAAAAACAATAGTGTGAAATTTTTTTAAAAACAAATGTGTGGTTTTCAAAATGACAAATGTGTGGTTTTAAAAACAATAGTGTGAAATTTTTTTAAAAACAAATGTGTGGTTTTCAAAATGACAAATGTGTGGTTTTAAAAACAATAGTGTCAAATGATTTTAAAAACAAATGTGTGGTTTTCAAAATGCTTTTCAAAACAAATGTGTGGTTTTAAAAAACAATAGTGTGAAATGGTTTTAAAAACAATGGTGTGTTTTAAAAACAATGGTGTGTTTTAAAAACAATGGTTTTAAAAACAATGGTGTGTTTTAAAAACAATGGTTTTAAAAACAATGGTGTGTTTTAAAAACAATGGTTTTAAAAACAATGGTGTGTGTCTTTTAAAAATGGTTTTAAAAAACAATGGTGTGTGTCTTTTAAAAATGGTTTTAAAAAACAATGGTTTTAAAAATGGACACTCAAATAAGGGTTTGAGGCGACGCCCCCCTGTGTGGGGGCGCCCCGGGTCCCACTGAAAATGAAGGGTGTCACGTGTATGTGGCGGGTGGTGGAGGGAGGCCCTGGGCCCGGGGCCGAGTGTTGAAGGGTGTCACGTGTATGTGGCGGGTGGTGGAGGGAGGCCTCGGGCCGATGGCCCGGGGCCGAGTGTTGAAGGGTGTCACGTGTATGTGGCGGGTGGTGGAGGGAGGCCTCGGGCCGATGGCCCGGGGCCGCGCCGCATACCACAATTGTGTTTAAAAAATTTTTTAACTTTCATTTTCCTTTAGTGGTTTTGCACAATTCAAACACGCACGACAGGATGAAATAGATAATAATTTGTCTTAGAGAACATCGAAAATTCCCACCAGTCCGTGGGACGGTCGAAAATTTTTAGAGGGTCGTATATCGGGTAAATGCTTGACTTGGATCGATGTGCTTCATGGGAATAGTTTTTGTGGGTTGACGTGTTTGTATAGTGGATGTATCCATTCCATGATACCATAACCAATGCCAATCTAAAATTTTTTTTTTCAATTTCAAAAAAATTTTATCCGAGCTTTCAAGATTGACCACAACGTATTCAAAAATTTTTTTTTTCAATTGCAAAAAAAAATTTATCCGAGCTTTCAAGATTGACCACAAGGCATTCAAAAAGTTTTTTTTTCCAACAATTTTATCCGGCAAGAGAAAAGTTTTTCACCGACTCGCCAAAGCTTTAAAAAAAAAAAAAAAAAAAAAAAAAAAAAATTTTTTTTTTTTTTTTTTTTTTTTTTTAACTAGGTCAAAAAAAAAAAAAAAAAAAAAAAAAAAAAAAAAAAAAAATTTTCACCGACTTGCCAAAGCTTTAAAAAAAAAAAAAAAAAAAAAAAAAAATTTTTTTTTTTTTTTTTTTTTTTTTTTTTTTTAACTAGGTCAAAAAAAAAAAAAAAAAAAAAAAAAAAAAAAAAATTTTTTTTTTTTTTTTTTTTTTAAAAGCTTTGGCAAGTCGGTGAAAAACTTTTCTCTTGCTAGATCTCCGAATAAAATTGTTGGGAAAAAAAATTGTTTTGAATGCCTTGTGGTCAATCTTGAAAGCTTTGGTGAGTCGGAATGTGTTGTGGTCAATCTTGAAAGCTTTGGCGAGTCGGATAAAATTTTTTTGAAATTGAAAAAAAAATTTTGAATGCGTTGTGGTCAATCTTGAAAGCTCGGATAAAATTTTTTTGAAATTGAAAAAAAAAATTTTGAATGCGTTGTGGTCAATCTTGAAAGCTCGGATAAAATTTTTTTGAAATTGAAAAAAAAAAATTTTGAATGCGTTGTGGTCAATCTTGAAAGCTCGGATAAAATTTTTTTGAAATTGAAAAAAAAAATTTTGAATGCGTTGTCATGACCGACTCGCCGAAGCTTTCAAGATTGATGACAAAGCATTCAAAAAAATTTTTTTTTCAATTTCAAAAAAATTTTATTCGGAGACCTAGCGAAAGAAAAATTTTTTATCAACTCACCAAAGCTTTCAAGGTTGACCAACACATTTAAAAAAAATTTGAAATTGAAAAAAAAAATTGTTGAATAGTTTGTCAGCGTCGGTGAAAGATTTTTTTTGTTCTCTCTCAGTCACCGACTCTTTCCTTTTAAGATTTGAAGTAATTGTTTTCATTTTCTAATACCATTTTATTTGAATTCTATCGATTATATACTGAGAATCCAAAATGGTGGTATCACATCATTTATATTTTGTTGGATTAAAGGTGAGTATAATTTCTGTGAGGTGTTTTCATTTTCTGATACCATATCGAAAATATTACCATTTCATTTTGCTCGCAAAAGTTTTGAAATTATTTATATTATATATAAATTATATATATATATATATATATATATATATATATATATTATTATTATTATTATTATTATTATTATTATTATTATATAACTATTCGATACTAAGTGACATATATAAAATAAAATAAAAGTGTAACACAGATCACCCTAAGATTCAGTAACATTTATATATTAGTTGTCTTAATTTAATTCACTCTTGATTATATCCGATAAACTTTAAGGAATATGTTTTTTATTTTGAATATCCAATATTGGTAAGTAATTGAATGTAAAAAAATGGGACTGGACAAGGTATTGTGGGGGTTAACCCCCACAATACCTTGTCCAGTCCCATTTTTTTACTTTAAAAAAACAAACAACTTTAAAAAAAAACAAACAAACTGTAATAACAATAAAATATTTTTATTTATATACAATTATTTACATTTTTTTATATACAACATTTTTTATATACAACATTTTTTATACAACAGGAGAAGAAGAAGAGGGGAGGGCTTTCATTACTTCTCTCATAAAGAGTGTGTGTTCTTGTTTCAATTGTAAATATTGTGTATGCAATCTATTTAATTTAAAATTAAAATCTATGGAGTAATTTAAATTTTTTAAGTCTTTGATATGTTTAGCTGATTGGTTGAATTTTTTAAATGATTTTCGTAATTTTTTTTTAAGTTTTAAAGATAATTTTTTAACTAATGGAAATTTCAGGGAACTTACGGATTTTCTTCCTCTTCTTCTCCTGGAGGGGCCGGGGACTGGTGAGGCGGCCGCAGAGGAAGGACTAGGGGAAATGGCTGCGGGAACCGAGGAGCTGGTGACGGTAGCGGCTGATGAGGAGGCGGTTGCAGAGGCGGTGGCTGATGAGGATGTGGCGGTTGCAGAGACTGATGAGGAGGTGGCGGTTGCAGAGTCTGATGAGGGACCAGATGAGAGGGTGGCGGTTGCAGAGACTGATGAGGCGGTGGCAGAGGCGGTGGATGAGAGGGCGGCCGCGGCTCGTAAACAGTTCCAAAATTCGGGCTCAAAGCGCGTAGCCCGAAGTTCCCGTAGAGAAATAAACTGAGGGCCGGCAGAGGAAGAGGCGGTGGAAACAGCAGAGGAAACAGCAGAGGAAGAGGCGGTGGAAACAGCAGAGGAAGCGGCAGAGGGAGCGGCAGAGGACCCTTCGCTGGAGCGCAGCAGTTCCTCCACGCTCGGCAAATCCGGACTGCTGGAGCGGGAGGTGTCCGACGACAACTGTATCTGTTCAGGAATGTCCGCTGCCCCTCCAGTCCTGCGTAGTAGAATTCGAACCGGCAGAGGGGACATTGGGCTTCCGAATAGCTCCGCGCATGATGTAACAGGCGCCGGACACACGTCGTGTCGAACATGTGTCCGCAGCGAAGGGTAAACCCATTCCAAGAAGAGAGAGACTCGTAACAAATGGGGCACTCCATCTCGACTGACTCGGTAAACGGAAAGCCGCTCTAGACGTTCGCGAGGCCCCGCCTCCGCGTGTCGGGAGGAACCAATGAGAGCGAGTGGACAACGTTTTATTCAGATATTAATAAAAAATGATTGATTTATCATTATTATTATTATTATTATTATATCTTCACTGGGGATTTTATTTGAGATCAACTTTTTATTCATTATTTATATTATAATGTATTTTACATAGGAGCATTTATTTTAAGATATTAATAAAAAAAATATTATAAACTGGGGATTTTATGGGACATCAAAAAATATATTTATATTATAATGTATTTTACATAGGAGCATTGATTTTAAGATATTAATAAAAAAAATATTATTATTATTATAAACTGGGGACATCAAAAAATATATTTATATTATAATGTATTTTACATAGGAGTTTAATTTTTCGTATGATTATTTTTGTTGCTTATTTACAACACTGTTTTCATAGGACCCCACTGTTTGCTATTGCGCAACACAAGCGACTTTAAAAAATTTGACGAGGGTCCTGGTACCAAATTCTTTTTACAGGTGACTGTATGATTTGTAGTATAGCCAGTACAAAAGATGCCGGTTTCCTGAAATTTGCAGTACCACCCGGTATCATTGCTAAAAGCCAACATATTCTGCAGTGGGGTTTACTCCCAATGGTTAACAGGGTGTAGGAACATTATATTCTTTTATCAAAGTCTCCCTCGAAGAATTAAAAAAAAAAAAAAAAAAAAAAAAATTTTTTTTTTTTTTTTTTTTTAAAGGTATTTAAGCACTCCGAACTTTGAATGTCAGTTATAGGATGGTTCTCACAAGAGCAGTTTACAGTATTTTATCAAGGGTGATGGATCTTGATATACTAAATAAATATTTGACTACTCGTAATAAGATGATGGTGATGCCAAGATATTCTAATTTAAAACAAAAAATGGATAGATTGAACACTTTCAAAAAATGGACTGCATCCTATCCGGATCCTATGATTTTGGCAACCAATGGATTTTTTTACACGGATGTGGAGGATTACGTATTATGTTACTGGTGTGGTGTTTGCGTCGGAAATTGGGAAAAAAACGATGATGTTGTTCAAGATCATGCTAAACATAAGTCGGACTGTTTTGTGGCTCAACTGATGCTTTTGACGACGATTTTGAAGGAAAGGAAGACGTTATCAGAAAAAAATAGACTGGCTACGTTTGATGAATGGCCTTTTCCTGAAACGATCAACTTAAAAGAAATGGCCGAATCAGGTCTTTTTTATTTAGGATATAAAGATTTTGTTCAATGTGCCTTTTGCAAACTAATTTTACATGACTGGAAGCCCTACAAGGATCCTTTGAGACAACATATAGTGAAAAATTTAAAATGTCCATTTGTATTGGGTAAAATTTCAAATAAGAATGAGAACAATACAAATGTAGAAGCATTTGAAAAATTCTTAAAATACTTATTTAAACTTATTTTCGTGACACGGTCTAAGAATACAGTAATGGATACCACTAAATTATTATGTAAAATTTGTTTGCGTAATGAATGTGAGATTGTATTTTTAGAATGTGGACATGTAACATGTTGTTATATGTGTTCTGAGAAAATTGAAATTT
This sequence comes from Salticus scenicus, assembly GCA_963930645.1. Taxonomy (NCBI): domain Eukaryota; kingdom Metazoa; phylum Arthropoda; class Arachnida; order Araneae; family Salticidae; genus Salticus; species Salticus scenicus. Next base: position 347,354,274 of record OZ005650.1, on the reverse strand, counting down.
GTCCTATGTGTCGAAGTTGTATTACAGATAAAAAACGAATATACATATAATATTTTATTTTGTGTACTGATGTTAGTGTCGAAGTTGTATTATAGACAATAAACAAATATACATATATTATTTTATTTTGTGTATTGATGTTAGTGTCGAAGTTGTGTTATAGACAATAAACGAATATACATATAATATTTTATTTTGTGTACTGTGTTTTTTATGTTAGTGTGTCATTAAAATTTTTTTTAATCCCAACAATTTAATATGTATATATATATATATATATATATATATATATATAAAAAAGTGATCTGGAGTTAATGACGAAAGACCATTTCTCCGTGACAATAAAACTTGTAAAAGGGCGATTCTCGCATCATGATGTGAGTGTCATAATGGGCATGTCTATACCGGTCATACATATGGAGGTGAGCCAGAGCATGACAGGTGTGAATGAAGAGTAATTGCCAAGTGGTCATGGTTTCGAAATATTGGGCCGAGTCATGCTCGGTCTGAACCAGAGACGACAAATCGATGGTTCCCCGAGCCTCGTTAATGAGGAGTCGGTTAGATTTTGAAAAGTCTTGACACAATTTCTTTTGAATAATTTGAAATTCGTACAGATTAAAAATGACATGGAGAGTCGTGGAACCGTCCTCGGAATTTTCTTCCATATACAGTTGAATGAATTCCTTGGGTCCGTTGGGGAGGCGGTAGTAATAAAAATAACAGGGAGTGTACTTATCGAGCGTGTAGATGGGTTTTTGAAAAATCCAATTGAGAATGGAAACCCACCGCTCAAAGATGGTGTGGAACTGCGTTAAATCCACTTGAATGAAATCCTCGACAATCTGATAGCAAGCAATCCATGCGTCTAACCATTTATTCACTTTATTGATACTAAACTGGAAACTGCCACTTCGCCCATGCTGATCGATGGGTCTTTCCATCATAAAAAAGTATGACGTATCTACTTTTCTTTTTAATGTGGCTCCTGTATGCATGGAGTTGGCAGGATAGCCAAGGGGCTCCGCCGCCACCCTCTTTCCCCCTCCGAACCCAAGCGCCCACGTTCCGTCAAAATTGTTCCACCAAAGCAGTGCCCTGCATTGACGACTGCTCGTTTCTGTGCGTCGAGAAGGACGCGAAATGCGTCGGGGGAAAATGCGAGGTCGGCTTGGAGACGGTCCCCTGCAACGAGGAAACGGGTGGGGTGCTGATGATGGTCCAAGACCCTTACCCCCACTGGTCGTGCATTTGTACAGAATCTCGTTTTTTCGGAGGAGAAAAATGCGACACGCTGAATCCGGACGTGTGCGAACACGGAATGTTCATGTATCGCAATCGCAATCAATACACCTGTCTGTGTCTGTGGCCCTACACCCTGCTGACCATCGGGAGTAAACCCCACTGCATAGAAGAGAAACTGTTGGCTTTCCGGGACGAGAGCATGGCGGTGGACGAGTGGATACCGTACAAAGGTGTGGTTTAAAAAAAAAAAAAAAAAAAAAAAAAAAAAAAAAAAAATTTTTTTTTTTTTTTTTTTTTTTTTTTTATAAATTAAATTTTAAATTTATTATTTTAATTATGTTGGATATTGTACGGATAGCAGATGCCGTTAAAGAACACCATTTGAAACTTTTTTATTCTTATAATAAACCGGATGAAACTAACAATTTCAGCCGAGAGTGGATAAACTTGCTTCAACACTATATAAAGTCAAATAAATTTATTGCATTTGATCCTCCTATACCAATATTAAATCGTCTTGTTCCGCGAGCTATAGCAGTTATCCTGGTGCCCTTTCCCAATACAAAAATATATGGTGGATTGCACGTCTCTGTATTTCCTTATTATCCATTCCGAATAAAATATGAGCATAAAGATGAATGTTGTAAATTGGGTTGGGATTTTTTTTTTAAATACTTGGACTTAACAGGTATTCGAATAATATGTATATTTCAAATGATGCGATTTCAGGAAAAGAGAATCGTTTCTGAATTGCAGGAAAAATATTCAGATATACAAATATATGGCCGTGGATCCTATGATTCTTTTAAGCAAAGAGTGTTTAATTTAACGACTGCGTCACGTGGTTCAAAATATCGATCTCATCTGAAAGTGTCGTCGGATAAGTTTTCACGATAGGTGGGTCTCGGATCCATTCCATAAGGTATTGATAATGTAAAATTTCTTTTTTCATAAAAGTATCTAATTGAACTGCTGGAATATATGTGTCATCGGAAGAAGCTATGTATCGGTAGAGTATGTCTTTATCTACCAAAACAAATACATTCTGTGGGAAAATACGTATCAGTAAATATTCGTTCCACTTCCAAATTAGCACATATCGTTTGTGCCACGGGCGCCCTGAAATAAATTCTAAATTGAAAGTTAAGAATAAAAGACAGAGTATGGTGAAGAACCAATACATTTCTTTGATTTTGTTTCTACTCGTACTTGTAACTTTTATAAATTTATATTATAAACCAAATATAACAAATGAAAAACATTTCGGTACATGGTTTCAAAGGATTATTAACCCTATTACTAAATTTAATTGTCCATTACAAGGTTTCAAGTGCCCAACCGATGAACCATGCGATTGTGAAGAATACTGCAACAATGGCAAAGAGTTAGTTCCTTTTCAAATCTTGGATAAGGATAAACGTATTTTTGTGATGAATCAGAAATTAACACCAGGGACCTATTGTTTACCGAAAGGTGTCGGGAAATGTAACCTGAAAACATCGTACCATGTTTTCTCACTAGCCGGTTGGTCGTGTCTAAGTATTAACGATGAAGTCTTTAAAGGGGATAAAAAACAAGCGTGTAAGAGTGAAGAGGCTCAAAACAATAATTTAAATGTATTGTACGATTACCTTAAAAACGAAACGGCTGGAGACAATATAGAGAATTATTACGAAATGGTGGGAAATCAATTGAGATATCGTTGTAAATGTGGATCGAAATCTTTGGATGGAACGAAAATGATATCTGTTTTTCCATTTGTCTGCTCCGTTGACTACTGCTTGCGAGAAATACCCAATCCTACTTCCAATATGGGTTGGGATGGTGAGAAATGCAACTGTACGATCTATCCTCAACTCAGCCCAACATCCCCCTGTTTAATGGAAATATCCGAAATGAAGGATAATGTGTTGAACGGCCGGGTGGATTGTATGCATGCTAAATCTTTTGTTAAGCAAGCTTTATTTTGTCCCTCCAATGATTCTATATTAAATTTTCAAACACATGTAATGGGTGGGGAGGATCCCAAAAAATTTGTACAAATGTTAATTGATAAAAAATACATTTAATACAATTACAATGAAATTTCAAAGGGATTGGTATCCCAGAAATCATCAAAAATACTGTCAAAAAAGTCCTTTCTATCTAAAACTCCTTTAAAAGTGTTATACACAGTGTCCAAAACAATAGAGTGATCATCAAATTTCGACATACATCTAGTAGCATATCTCCCGGTATAGATTAACATTTCCAAAACCAGTTCTTGATACCGGTCATCTCCAAACTTGACTCCCTTCAACATCTTAGCAAGGCGGTTTGATACATATCCATTGTCTGCATATTTCTCCAAGGTAACGCGCAACTGGGGGCCGACATCTTCTATTTTGCGAGGCGTCGCTACTCTACCCGGACCCTTGTACAGATCAAAATATTTTTCCAACACGTCGCATATGGAGCGTTGCATACACAGCGTCTTGTCATCCAAATCCGGCTCGTTGACGTCCCCCAGTCTCCAGTTGGCAAGATAAACACAGTGCCCCAAAAGATAGCGAAACATTTTTTCAAAATTATTATAATAGTCTATGATCTTCATCATCGTTCAAATTTATCTGATTAAACTGATAAGATTGTCTCACACAATTTATAATTTAAAAAAAAAAAAAAAAAAAAAAAAAAAAAAATTTTTTTTTTTTTTTAAAGTGTGTGTGACTTAAAAAAAAAAAAAAAAAAAAAATTTTTTTTTTTTTTTTTTTTTTTTTTTTTTTTTTTTTAAGTGTATGTAACAAAAAAAAAAAAAAAAAAAAATATTTTTTTTTTTTTTTTTTTTTAATCATTAATTATTGAATATCTTGTATCAAAATTATATAAAATTATCTCTTTTTTAACATTATATAACTCATATCTCTCGTATCGGTTATAAAACGGATTGTATTTATTACTGTACCATTCTTCTTCTGCATCTTTGCTCTCTTTAAAAAAAGTTTTAATAGATAATTTCTCGTTTTGATTATATAACGACTGATAAGTATCATAAGATAAATGATTGTTTATTATCGTATAAATGTACGATTTGTATTCATCCCAATACCCTTCCATAGGTAAAACTTTATATGTTCCTTTTGTACAGAGGCATTGCCCTTTGTAAATGCATTTTTTAGTTATTATCTTTTCATCTTTCCACCATCTCATTTTGTGATGGGCTGCGTTGTTATTGTATACAATACATTCTTTTTCAAAATGGTAAATCTTGGGGAAATTATCACACTCTCTAAAAATAGATTCCATTGGGTGATAACTATGACTAGCAGGCCAACGGAGAGTCTTTGAAAAATTGTCTACAACAACAGTGGTATCAGGATATACAGAATAAAATTGAAAGTTTTCAATTTTATTAACCGGAAAGTATAATTTTTGAAATGTATTGTGGAGGTAATCATCAAAATAAATCCAACGGATTTTTTCTTCTATTGTTCTTTTCATATAATATCTTTCACTATTAACTTTTATCAGATCTTCTAGAGACGGATGGGTTTCTTCTAAATCGTTAATGTTTAAATATTGAAAATAACGTAGGGACAAAGTTGCATTTTTTTCATCTACGAATACATAACACAAATCATTACGAGAATCCAGATAAAAACCTGGTTTTATGATGCGTATTGTTTCTATAAATCCGAAAAATTCATCACAAGGAATTGACCAACAATTAGGATCTGATAACAATTCATGGAAATCGGGTGACTCTAATAACGTTAATTTATCAGAAAGGGAAATGTAGTTTTTAAATAAATGTACCAATATATCATAGGGTAAATTTAAAAGACTAAATGACATATTGAAACATTTATTACCAAATAAATGAATGTTAAAATAAAAAATTTATTAAAAAAAAAAAAAAAAAAAAAAAAAAAAATTTTTTTTTTTTTTTTAAGTGGGTGTGGCTTAAAAAAAAAAAAAAAAAAAAAAAAAATTTTTTTTTTTTTTTTTTTTTTTTTTAAATTATATAGCTGGTTTCCGTAGATCTTTTCTATCACACTCTAGATAACTTATCAAACAGTAATAGCTGTTTCTCAACATGAGTCAAGAATTCGAGATGGGAAGCAATTGAAGATTCTTAACGATATGACGAGGTGGTCTTTGCTTTACTTACACCGGTTGTCATCGTCGTTAAGACTGTCAGTGTATGGTGTTAATTTTGAATTTCCTACACTGACAGTCTTAATAGCGATTATATAACCGCATATCGTCAGGTTGACAAAGTGTACTACAGAGAAAAGTCTACTTGTAATGAAGATTTTGGGTTACCATCGACGTTAAGACATTCAGTGTTTGGATATTGATTTTGAATTTCATACACTGAAAGTCTTAATAGCGATTGTATAACCACATTCCATCTGATCAGTCAAGATGACATGTTTTACACTATAGATTCTATTCTTTTAACGTATAATGAAGAGTAAGCTGTTTCAAATTTTTTCTTATTGCTCCAGGAAATGGATAATTGTTTAGCAATCGCAAATGCCCACCACTCATTTATAAAATTTTTTTTACTCACGAGTAATTTTATCCTGTAAATGAGGATTACAATATTCAATACAATTAACATTATTACATATATGTAAAGACTTACAAATATTCTACGATAAACACTACACAAAGGCAAAAGACAACTAAATCTGCCATCGGTAGATCCGCTAGTTTGATAATAACGCACAAAACAGGTTCCTTTATCTGGAAACATTTTATTAATTACTTTCCATGACCAATTAAATTGACTCCAAAGATGATTGAAGAAAATATCGGTAACATATAACATCCAAAATGTATAGACTATGTAGAATAGTTCTAGTCCCCATGTTTTAAAATACATAAAGTCTCCTTTAGAATTGTGAATGAATTCGATTGTTTCATCAGGTTTGCATGTGAGATTTTCCAGACATTGGAGATAATTTCCAAAAAATTTTTTCCATATAAAAAAAGGAAGATAGAAAGCGAATGCAAGAAATAAAAGGTAAATGGATACCCATTGGTAATAATCGTGGTAAATGATATTTTCTCCCATTGTCATTGTACCGTTAATGAAGCATAGAGTATTAATAAAATTGGGTGATATGCTTCTCACTTCATTGGTTTGACATATTATATTTTCATCAAATAAAATGCGAATCATATTAAAAGTTGTATAAAGTAAAAGAAGGTTGCGAAAATATTTTTGTTGAAAGTCGATTAGAAAACTATAGCTGCGAGTCGATGGAAATTTTATGAGTTGTAAAAAGGCATTCATTGTTCCTATTGTTTTTTATTTGAGATAAAATTTGTAAAAAAACAATTTTGAAATAAAACAGATATAATTTACAGTTAATTAAAAATTTTATTGTAACAGAATTTTACATTATTGTCACACCAATATTCACAAAATTATCATCGTCACTCTACAATGTTAAATCTTGATCCTTCAATCTGTAGAATAACCTGAATCGGTATCATTTATATCCTCCACTATTCTTATTCTTCCTTGTTGGATTTCCTGTAAAAATATCTGGTCTTCATATGATAAACTATTCAAACATATGGGGCATTCATATGGATGGCGTTCAAAATACCTTACCATACATTCTTGATGAAAAACATGTTCACAATCTAACCTATAATTTGATCTTGGATAATTTATAAGTCTATTGCAAATTAAACACCTGTCCATTACTTTAATCTTCTACATTAAATGTCCCAAGTTCATTTATTTTTTGTCTCGCTTCATCACAATATTTTAACACACTTTTATCATGATGTAAAGCCCAATACCGCACTTTTGATCGAAATTCTTTAACAATTTGAAATAATTTATTCGAATTATGTTTTTCGTGATACATACTTACATCTAGTAATCCAAAATATTTATCAATCACCATAAAAATATATGAAAAAGAATAGTGCAGCCAAGCTTTGGATAACAAATGCATTTTAGAAACCAAATCTTTTGTGTAATTTTCTACTGTTGTAATTGCTAAAGGTATATTCAGGTTATCCAACAAAGCATCATTAAGAGATTTTTGCATATTTGTAAAATTTATATTATCAGTATTCCCTTCAATTTTCGCTTCATCTAAATATAATTTAATTGTAACCAAATGTTTCATAAATACATTGTAAGATTTTTGGGCAGAAATTAATTCTTCTTCATTAAATTCCATTGGTTTGTTATACGGATGTTTCAAAAACATATATCGAATAGCTAATGGAGAATAACTCTTCGAAATTAAATCATCCACGGTTGTAAAATTTTTTAAACTCTTAGACATTTTTTTCCCTCTAATTTGAAGATGTCCTGTATATAAACAAAAATTTATCCATTTACGAGTATTGAAATAAGTACAACCTAGGGTTATTTCATTTTCATGGTGAGGAAACATTAAATCAATGCCCCCCAAATGAATATCTATAGAATCGTTGAAAAAATGAGCCGCCAGTGCTGCACATTCTGAATGCCATCCAGGCATACTGTCACGTTGCAATCCTTTATCATCAATCCAATTTTTTGATTTCCACAAAACGAAATCTCTTGGATTTTTTCCCATGAATTCGACTTGATAGTCTCGCTTTTCCAGATGGGGGAAAACACATTGTTTGGAAGATTGAGCAGAATTAAATAAGACATCATTACCAAAAGTATAGGAAAAATCTTTTAAACCCTTCAATGTAAAATCAGATATGATTTGAAGATAATCAGTAACCCTGGGTGTATGATTTGGCCTGATAATGTTTAATGTATCCATGGTTTCAAAAAATATCTTTTCGTATTTATCGGCAATTTTCAAACCTCCTCTTTCTATAATCTTATCATCTAAGTTTGTTATATTCATTACCATGGTTACTGAATGATTTAAATGATGAGTTAGAATTCTTTTAAGACAATCCGCAAAAATGTAGGTTCGAGCATGTCCGAGATGAGGTAAGTCATAGACGGTAGGTCCACAAACATATAGCTTGACATGATGGTCTTCTTGGGGTTGAAATCTTTCCTTTGAATTTGTTAAATAGTTGAACAATTCCATTGTTTCTTTTTTGAAAGCACAAATAAGGTTTTTCTTTGAAAAAAAGAGCTAATCATTCCACCCTAAGAATGAAAAGAGTAGACCCAAACATCCATATATGATGAAAAAAAAAAAAAAAAAAAAAAAAAAAAAAAAAAAATTTTTTTTTTTTTTTTTTTTTTTTTTTTTAATATAAATGGTCCCCCAAGCTCAAGCTCCTCCATTTCCTCCTTCTGCTAGTGGTTCAACCCATCTCAGCTGTCTCCGCCCTTTCTCTGTTTATAAGAGATGCAGAGGACCGCACTTGCTCAGTCAACGGCCGCCGCCCGCTGCTTCAGTGAAGTGAAAATGGATCGTTGCGCACGGCGTCCTAAAACCAGTGGAACGAAAATGGATAAGAGCAAATTGTGCAAGGGTCGTCGCGCACGGCCGCGTCCTCAAACCAGCAGTGAAGACATCGAATTACCCAAACTGAAAACGCATGGCTGTTATCGCCACACCAAGACGGCAGCGGTCCTGGCTGTGTCACGTTTAGGATTTGCTTTATCGAATGGTGTGGAGACCGTCTTTTATGACGACGACGGCGTCACTGATTACAAGATCCTAAGTGCCACCCTCAAAAAAATGGGAGTAAAAATATTGGACTTGGTCGATGAATATACATTCTATAAATGGCTGATTCTAAAAAGAAAAGATGATAGTGTGAACAACATAAAGTGTGAACTTATGAAACCTTTCGAACTTTCAAAATGTATCTATTGCAAGGAGAAAAACTGCCACAAATGGAGAGCAGCGGCAGCATTTACTCATTTGTATCAATTCCCTTTCGACCCCATGCCCCATGGTGTTTTTGTGAAGCAACTGTAAAAAGTGAAACTTTCAAAATGTGCAAGGCAAATGGAGAGCAGCGGTCCTGGCTGTGTCACGTTTAGGATTTGCTTTATCGAATGGTGTGGCCCCCAAAAAAATGGGACTTGGTAGATGATTGTGTATAAATGGCTGATTCTAAAAAGAAAAGGTGTCAACAACATAAAATGTGAACTTATGAAACCTTTCACTACAAATGGAGAGCATCCCTTTCGACCCATGGTGTTTTTATGAAGCAACTGTAAAAAGTGATCTATGCATATATTATTATTGTGAAACAAGAACAACATAAAATGTGAACTTATGAAAACCTTTTGAACTTTCAAAATGCTACAAATGGAGAGCAACTGCAAAAAGTGAACTTATTATTATTGTGTGATGTAGATTATGTAAGTAATTGTAAAAATGCTACAAATGGAGAGTTGTGAAGCAACTGTAAAAAGTGAACTTATTATTATTGTGTGATGTAGATTATGTAAGTAATTGTAAAAATAAATTTTTTTTTTCTTTTAAATTGATTTCTTTTTTCATTACACACAATTAATTATGATGTTTTTAAAAGACCAATTAATTTAGAAAGTAAAAATTTTTAATGAAATAAAATTGTTTGAATGACAGTACATTTGAATAATCATAAAATGATTTTACAATGATCTTCGGGAACGCCGTCGTACCTTTTCCAATTCTTTTTTTAGATTCTCGTTTTCTGTTTTATATTCTTCGAGTAGATTAAACATTTCTTTATGATCAGACACATACACATTGAGTTTTTGTAAGAGTTCATCTACCCTTTGATAGTTTTTCAACGGGGCGTCGTCACCTTTCATAAAATATATTTTTTCATTTTCAACAAAAAGAAAATGTTCCGTCTTCTTGTTCACGGGTCTGTAATGTCTGGAAACAGGTAGAACAAAATCGTTTCGCAGATTCAGGTGATGGGCCATATGAGTTGTGTCCACTTTCCAACGTTCCCCTTCTTGCACGGCATGAAGATATTTTTCTTTTAAATTCAGCTCCTCCCAGATGTGTCGGAGGTAGATGTTAAATCCATTCCGATACACACTCGACAAAATCCAGAAGGTAGTAGACGGTAACATGCGATGTATGTAATAATTGCCCGGCTTCTTACAGTAATCTTCATAAAACCGACACACACCTTCTCTTCGGCTGATCGAGTACAAGATTTGAATCAACTCGTGCGAAAAGTGAATGGAACTGTATTGTACGCTCCCCCCTGAATTTTCTGCATATTCCTTTAAGAAAGACATTTTAGAGATCACGATAATGAAATGTTTATGTCCTTTGAAATTTAAGTTGTCGCACCAACACCAAAAGGGTAAGAAGTGGCACTTTTCTTGGGTGGTGATTGTTGTTATAAAATCGATATAATCCTGGAAACAAACTGAAACATGAAACCAATACATGTGGTGACACTGTTCGAACTTTCGGACACAACGGGCCGCCAGGTCTAGATTGGGGTCTTCGAAGGGTGGCAGATCCTTCACGCCGTCTAACCAGGATTGGTCCCACTCGATAGGGTCTTGTATGTACGATTTACGCTTTAAATATTTACCTTCAAATAGTTCGCAATACCTGGACCAGTTCAAGGTTTCTAGTAGAATGAGGCAGTCGGTAGGCTCTACAGCACACCGACAGTAGGGACATTTGGGTCTCAGGCCATCTTTCAACCAAGTCCATAAGCACTGGGTGTGAAATCGATGGTGACAGGCAGCGAGGGAAAAGGCATCCTCGCTGGGGATCACATCCAGGCACACGGAGCATTCGTCCGTGGAGGTCGTGGCTTTCAGACGGCTGCTCGCTGCTTCCGGACTGCGGCATATGGAGCAGGGAGTTTTGGGGGGAAGGACCACAGGAAATGGCTTGTACCACATACATAATTGGAGGTTCATGAGGTTCATGACGACGGATGCCCGGAGACTGCGAAACTGCGGAGGCACCTAGTTGCACTCCACTGCCCGGAGAAAGCGGGGTACAGTATTTATAATTAAAAAAAAAAAAAAAAAAAAAAAAAAAAAAAAAAAAAAATTTTTTTTTTTTTTTTTTTTTTTTTTTTTTTTTTTTTTTAAATATGACTAGTTTTACCCTTTGATACATACTGACAAATGATGAGTTTTCAATTTTTTCTATTACCTAATGAAATAAAATTGAAAATACTCAATTACCTTCCTGTTTACGAAAAATGTAAATTATTTTCTATAACTGAATTCAGAGATTTGGTAACCTATCCTCCATTATGGTGTAACAAAGCGTGCTATAATCTATATCGAAAGACGCTTGAAATACAAATCTACCAATCTATACTTATTAGAACTGATTTTGTTTTAGTAAACATTTTTATTTATTTGCTTAAAAGCGATTTTGATATCTTGTATTCTGATCATTGGTATTTACATCCAATCAATGAACATGAAGAAAAATTTATCGTCACTATGAAAACTAATTTTGATGAATTTATACCAGAATATGCTGCTATTGCTACCCAGTACGTGAAATCATTTGCGACTCCATTCTATGTTGAATCTATTCTACTAAGTACAGCAAATGTGTATGGTTTACTATTTCCCCATATTGTCTATCCATTTTTTTTAAACATGAAGGGTGAAAAACAATGGATTCGGTTTATGATCTCTTGTGAATTTATTCGGCAATTATACAATTTAATTGAAGCTGATAAATCAAGTTTTAAAACTAAATATTTATTCCATTTATTTAAAATACTGACATTTGAGTACGACCAATGGGTCAATAATAATCAGGGTGGATGGGAACGTATAAAAGAGTGGCGGAATGAAGAATTCAAAAGAAAAGATATTTTCACTGTTAGTACTCATTAAATCACTCATAAAAAAAAAAAAAAAAAAAAAAAAATTTTTTTTTTTTTTTTTTTTTTTTTTTTTTTTTGTGTCCCATTTCCTTAAAAAAAAAAAAAAAAAAAAAAAAAAAATTTTTTTTTTTTTTTTTTTTTTTTTTTTTTTTTTTTTTAAATATATGGATGGTTATCGTGTTGGGGTTATCAGAAGTCTTTGGGTAACTTATCCAACAGTAATGGCTGTTTCTCTATCTAATATTTGTTTGGTGGTAGATATGGATGGTTTTCCTCTTTACCATTTCTTTGTCACAAGAGAATTTGGATACGAATCGCTTACTGATGGTACAAACGACTCACAGAGGTACGATCTGGGGCAATTACAAGAGACATTATTTGAAAAGCCATTAGAAGATATCAAGGGATTTGTAGAAGAGGCTGGCATGGAAAAGGAATACGAAGAGCATGGATCAGAAATTCGAGAAAAAATTCGAAAGCAGTTTTTTGAGAAGGAATTGGAGAATATTAAGAATATGACAAGTAAAGTGCATGGTTTACCATTTACCCCTGTGGAGAAGGAGGTAGTCGAGAAATATAAGAAAATGGAATCAGATGTAAAAAAGTTGTACGAATTGTATAAGACCAAGGACAAACTGTTTGTAGCCTATAAAGGAGGTAAATGGATTGCACGATTGCTGAATGTTTTAGAAATACCCGCAATAAATCTCGAAATGTTTGGATGTCCCAAGTTTAAATGTTTGCCAATGTCAGAAAGAAAAAAATGTGATTACCACGGTGAAAATTTTTCTTGCCCCAAAGAAAAATGTGCTGCTTATGCCAACTGGATTAGAGAACAGTTGATAGAAGTTCAAAAAGTTACTCTGTCCAAAATTTGTTTAATGATTGACATGGATGGATTTCTATTGAGACAGTGTCACTTTATAACTCGAGAGTTTGGATACGCATCTCTGATCGATGGAACAAATGATTCTCGAAGATATAATTTGAAGTGTTTTAAAAAAATGCTCAATCCAGCAGACTGGGAGTTTGCAAAAAAATGTGAAAATAGCATACATGGCTTATCATTCGCAATCTGTCCCAATGAACCAGTGGAGGATATCTCAACTTTGGAACCTTATATCGAGGAACTGTATAATTCGTGTAAGACAACTGATAAATGGATTGTAGCCTATAAGGGAAATGGAGGAATCAAGAAAATATTGGATCGGTTGCTGATACCTTCAGTAAATTTAGATAAGTTTAACTGTCCCAACTTCAAGAACTTGCCATTGTCAAAGGTAGAAAATTGTGGTTTCCATTCAAAATGCAGTGACAAAGAATTTGCTTGTCCAAAACAAAAATGTATTACTTATGCAAATTGGATTAGGCAACAGTTAAATAAAATGTAACTCATGTCTTGAATAAAAATTGCATTTATTAGTACAACTGGACTGGTTTTACGTTGTCATCATAAAAAAAAAAAAAAAAAAAAAAAAAATTTTTTTTTTTTTTTTTTTTTTTTTTTTTTTTTTTTTTTTTACTTCTCTATATACACACGAGGATAAAATTCATCCCCAGTCCATTTTTTAGCATAATAGGGTACAAATTTTTCATCATCAATTTTTCGCATTGCAATTTTTTCCTTGTTTGGAAATTGTACATACCTTAAATAAAACTCATCCCCGTTAGCTTTTTTCGGGTAAATCTCAGTGCCTTTATCCCGAGCATAAGTAAATTTGTTCAGGGGGACATCATTTTTCATAATGTCTTTACAGTACCATTGTTTACCTTCACTGTTTGTGGGGTAGTCAAATCTACCATTTTTATCTGGTAGATAGCATTGATCCCCTGTCTCAGGATCAATTGGAAACTGTATTTCACCTGTTTTTAAATTTTCTGGATATACTGGGTATCCCCGGGCCTTATCGTAAATGTAGTACGCTGTAGTACCATCTGCCTCCAGAGCAGGATATTCCACATCTTCCCTTTCATTATTTCTAAAACTGGCTTTGTAAGCATATTTCTCGGTGTCGTCCACTTCAAAATACACCTCCTTTTTAAGTTCGTCTTTTGCATAATATGTTCCAAACCCCCCCCTTCCTTTACAATAACCGTTTCCGTAATATTCTCTAAATGGGAGCTCCGGTTTCTCTTCTTCTTGAAGGTCTTTGTCATCCCCCCCATTGCCTTCTTCATCATCGATCTCCCGTTTATCCCCTCCTTCGCCACCGCCCGCGTTACCTCCTTGCCCATCGCCCGCGTTACCTCCTTGCCCATCGCCCGCGTTACCTCCTTGGCCATTCACCTCGGATGGACCCGGGAGATGCTTGTCCTCGGATGGACCCGGGAGATTCTCGTCCTTGGGTGGACCCGGGGGAACGTGGCCCACCTCGGATGAATTCTGACCCGCCCCAGGGGGAACGGGGTCAACCTTCTCGGATGGCTTCTGAACTTGACCCCCCCCAGGGGGAACCTTCTCCTCCTCCTCGGATGGCTTCTGAACTTGACCCCCCCCAGGGGGAACCTTCTCCTCCTCCTCGGATGGCTTCTGAACTTGACCCCCCCCAGGGGGAACGAGGTCAACCTTCTTCTCCTCCTCCTCGGATGGCTTCTGAAGTTTTGCAAGTTTAGGCTTTTTACCTTTAACTGTTGTAGAGGATTTTTCAGTTGAAGTACGCTTCCGTTTGACAGCTTTATCGGAATCCATCAGTCTTTATATATATATATATATATATATATATATATATATATATATATATATATATATATATATATATATATATATATATATATATATATATATATGAGAAAAGGTAGAAGGATGTTGTTTGTAATCCTGTGGTTTTTTATGTTATTTTTTTGTTGGAATCATGTAGTGTACAGAAGTTATGCCAAACTGACATGGAGTACACTATACAAGGACATGGAACCTATAGAATGGCGTAATTATGAAATTGATCAAAAAATAAATAATTTTACAGAATGGATGTAAAAAAAAAAAAAAAAAAAAAAAGTGAAATAACACTTTCTCTTTTATTTAAAAGACATCTTCTCATCACCCCACATAAAATTTATTCACTATTTCCAAGAGATATTCTTCTGTATCGTTCACGCATTTTTCCAGTAGAGCATCTTTTGATATGATTTCATCTGTTGGATTTCTTTTTTTAATGAGCATCTCCAAATCTAAATTCACATAGTCTGTATATATGGATAGTAATTGGCTTTCCCGCATTTCATCTTTATTGATTCTTTGAAGAATTTTAAATTTTTGTTTCAATTCCTTTTGCATTTCCTCGTTCGTGGGAATATGTTTTTGAATCTGTTCCCATTTTAATGAAAAGTATTTTTTGTATAACACCAAAAATAAGTTTTGCATTTCTACATGGGACCAACCATCATTCAATTTAATTTTTTTCTCTTCGGATTGTGAATAAACTTCCGTATGCGGTCTTTTTTGTAATTTTAATTTTATTTTTTTCAACAAGTCTTCTTTGGGAGTGCATTTGTCAATTTGTAATGCATTCAACCACTCATTGTATAAATGTTCCCATTCTTGTATTTTCAGCATTTTAACTGCAGCAACAAATGCATCCGTGGGTGTTTCATTATCTAAATTTAATTCCTGAAGCCATTGTAAATAAGTTGACTCCCAAACCAATTGTTTCTGATCGTAATATTTTTTGAAATGTTCATCCATTGTGTTTGGAAGGCTACCTTTGGGTATATCTCCAAAAATTTTTTTCAATACCTCATCAATTCGTTTGACGACTTTATTATGGGTAATGTCCGTTAATTTAAAATAAACTTTCATTTGATTACTTTCGGTAAGAGCTTTTTGATATTTCTTCATTCTCTCACTTTCTAGTATGTCCGTAAATAGGGTATTTTCATTGAGAGAGACATTAAAATGTTGAGCCAATCTCTCTAATTGTTTTACTTTCGTCATTAGCGTTATTTTTTTGGGTGCTTTTCGAGTAAGGGGTACAGTCTTGGTACCATATTTTTCTAATACATTTTGCATCCAGGTCACTTCGTCTTGCGCTATATCTGGATCCATCTGTCGTTGAAGATTCATTACAAACTCTTTAGACTTGACCAAGTTATCGATATGTAATAGGAACCAATTGTCTTGGTCTGCAAATTGAGGTGTAAACTTCATCATATTATGGTGCAAGTTTTTCACAAGATCGTCTGGAGTCACATCAGGAGTGATCAGACTTTCATAAAATTGTTTAAACAAAAGATATTCTTTTAGCAATTCCTGTTTCCAGCAAATTTTGCTCTGGGTCTTGATATTGGGAGTAGCAGACATTAAATCATTTATTATCCCATTGTTCTCCAACGACTGCCGAAGTAATTCGATCACGTCGTCTAACCACATATTATTTGATTCAGAAGGGTTTACAAATTGCTGTAACAAACGTAATTGGTCCAAAAAATGAGCTTGATTAAAATTTCTAAAATATGAAGTAAGATTTTGAAAAAACTGTTTATCTTTAGCTAATTTAGGTAGAAATTCATCAAACCATTCAGGATTTTTACTTAAATGTTCGCCTCCTGCGTAAATTACAGCCTCTCGTAAAGCAATCAATTTTTCAATAACTGTTTCATGAAAGTTATCCAGAGTCACTCTCCATTGAAGATGGTCTTCCATAAGGGTGAAATAATGCAAAATTTTTTGGTGCATTTCCTCATATTTTTTACAATAATCTATTACATAATTTACAACATTTTTCTTCCTTGGTATAGAAAGAGCATTGGCAATGGCATCGAATTGAGAGGGGTTGGTATCATTGAATGATTCGATGACTACTTGGGCAAAGGATTCGGGCCGAACGTCCACTAAATGGAGCTTCCTTTCGATTTCTTTGCATTGTTTCTCAACTAAATTTAACAATGATTGATTGTCTTTCAGTTCCCCTATCACATAGTCTTCCCATCCCACTTGATTGGGAAAGGTATCATGTAAATAGTCTAATATTTTTTTATCCGCTCGTATTTTTTGATACAATTCACTTTCTCGAGTAAGACAATCTAGGTAAGTTTTTTGTGCATTCTCCAACTCCGTTTGTAACTGTTCGATTTTACTATTCATGGGTTGCAGCGCAGGGTCTTCTTCGGGTTCCACTGAATTGAGCTCCATTGCGATTTCTTGACATTGTTTCCCCACTCGAGTAAGACAATCTTCGTAATTTTTTTGTGCATTCTCCAACACCGTTTCTAAATGTAGGATTCTGTTATTAATGGGTTCCAGCACGTTACTGGAGTCTCCTTTGAACAATTCGATGAGTACTTCGGCAAAGGATTCGGGTCGAAGGTCCACTAAATAGAACTCCGTTTCGATTTCTTTACATTGTTCTCTAACTGAATTTAACAATGATTGGTTGTCTTTCAGTTTCCCGATAACGTAGTCCTCCCATCCCACTTGAGGGGGGAAAGTATGATGTAAATAGTCTAATATTTTTTGATTCGCTTTTTCTCGAGCAAGACAATCTCGGTAAGCTTTTTGTACCTTCTCCAGTTCCGTTTGTAACTGTATGCTTTTAGATTGTTCTAAGCTATTAATTGCTTGCAAGGGTTGCACTTCTGAAATGACAACATTACCCGAGTCTTCTATAGATCCACTACTTTGTTGTAATTGCTGATACAAAGTTTCAATCATTCTATTTGCTTCTTGGCAATGCTGTTTTAAATGAACATTTTCAGCCCCGTACTGATTTATGGAATTCTCGAAAAAATTCCTTGTTAAAACGAGTGTATTTTGCAACTCTGAATTTTTTAAGTGGTAGGACTGGAGTAGACTGTTTGTTTGACAGAGTTGTGTCTGTAACTCTGTCTTATTCTTATGAACGACTCTTAAACTATTTTGATATTTTTCTACTTTTTCTTGATATTCCTGTATTTTATGTTTATGCTTTTGAAGTTCCTCTTTACATTGATTTAGTTCAGTGTTACGTGTTTGAAGTTCGTTTTGAGATTTCGCGAGGTCAACTTTCAATGCTTGAAGGGTGTCCTGACATGTCGCGAGGTCATCCTTAGATGTTTGAAGGGTGTCCCGACATTTCGTGAGTTCATTCTCACAGACTCGAAGGGCGTCCTGACATTCCGCGAAGTCATTCTTCGATGCTTGAAGTTCCACCCGACATTGCGCGAGGTCATCTTTACAGGCTTGAAGTTCGTCCTGACATTGCGTGAGGCGATCATCCCTATTCCATTGATTTTTATCCGATAATCTCTCCCTAGAACAAGCGTTTATTTGGCAAAGTTTTAATAAAAAATCTAGAAAACTTTTGCTTTGTAAAAAAAGACTCAAGTTATCTTCGATAATGGGTTCACTTAAAAGGAAAGCTTGAGTCAAGTCATTCGTCAGTTCTTTTTTTAACGTATTGACAGTGGTATGGGCTATAACATCGTCTGGGTATTGCTTGGTTTTTAGGATGTGTTCGACAAGGGTTTTAAAAACCATCTTGTTTCCTCGCCGAAAAGTATTTTGGCTACATGGACCAGATCCATGTACAAAAACTTGTACTTTTCGGATGTTTGAATTTGCAACCAAGACAAAATCTCCATAATCTCCTTCTTTTTGATATGTAAACCGTAAACATAATATCTCAAACCAAATTTTTTCCAAGTGTCTTCATTTTTATAGAAAGGTAACCAACAGTTACAGATGACGGAATTGAAATCTCGGTAAGGTTCTTTCAGCTGAGTGACCACCATCGGGGAAACGTATTCCACTTGATGGTTTCGAGAGATCAAGAATAGAGTTCCCACAGGTTCTTCGTCGGTTAAAAGGACTTCACATTGATAGAAATCGGGAGGGGGTAAGACAGAAGGTTGCAGGTCGGATCGTTTTAAAATCATATGGACTTCCCTGCCAAAATAAGCGGAAGGATTGGAGTAGGTGGTCTTGGTGAACGATTCGTTACAAAGAGCGAATACAAAATGAGTCCACCTATTGAATTGTTTCAACCCGTCACCCGATCGTTTAAAGAACCTGAGATTGGCGACTTCCTGGAGGGTCAGGGCTCGTTTCTGTTCCTTCGCTTCAAATATACGGTAGAGGGCTTGAAAAGCAATTTCTCTTCGGCACTTCTTCATGATAGGGGAAAGGGGATTATTTTTAGAAATGACAAAGAGGGTCGAAGCATGAAAATAACTATACAAAATTTTATGCGGAGTGAAGAGAGCCCGGAGTAAAGTTTCACAGGCCCCATCCGGGACACAGATGCCACCCGCCGTGCTGACACTTCCGATCTCGTATAACAAAAAATTTTTCCCTCGGTTAATGGACGGACACTTTCCCTGTATGACGAGGATACTGTTTTCCGGAGGGTCAATGGCTGTCGAATCTAGAAAATTGGATTTATACGTGACGATCGCGCGTTTAAAGCGTAGAGCCACGAAATGAAACCGTTTAAACTTATTTCCAAACACATCAATGTAATTGTTTAACTCTCTTTGTAAGAAGAGGACGTTCATGGTAAACTTGTTGTTTGTGATTTACAACCCCCCTTTTATGTAAAAAAAAAAAAAAAAAAAAAAAAAAAAAAAAAAAAAAATTTTTTTTTTTTTTTTTTTTTTTTTTTTTTTTTTCACCAGGGGTGGATGCTGCTGAATTGAAAATTTTTCTGGATCAGCACGGTGTCGAGGAGAAAGTCGAACGTTTCGGCGGACAAAATATCGGTATAGTGATACCCGTCCAACGCATGCAACAAAATGACCCGCTTTTGACCGTCCACGATTCTTCCCCAGTAATCCACCTTCATATCGTGCGTGTTGGACATGGTTTTGTTGTACACGTAGCCCGGCAACCAAATGTTTTGCATTTGATACAAAGCGTTCAAAGAGGTTCTTCCGTGAGCCGACGCTTCCACCCCTTTCAATCCCGATTTAAACGAATTTCGAATGACGGTGCCGCTCTGCAAGCCAATTTGACCGAATAATTCTTGCACGTTTTCCGCGTTGCCTTTGGCTCCCGCCAGGATTTGGGTGGTGATGCAACAGGGGTGGGCCATGAAATCGCCTCCCTTCTGGAGGATGGCTTCGATGGTGTTCATTTCTTCCAAGGTGAGCGCAAAACACAGGTCGTTTTGGAGTCGATCCAAATAAAAGCGCCGCATCTCGTTAAAAGCTTGAAACGTCCTCTTCGATCCGTACAGCTCGCAGATGACGCGAAACGTTTTTTTCAAATCACGCTGCTTGTAGGGTAAAAAATCAATGTCGTCGTAAAACAAATAATAGGCGACCAACATATCTTGGCTGGGACTGAGCTTCAGCCCCATCACGAAACTCTGCATTTCCCACTCCGGATTGAGGAGGGTGGCACATTCGGCCTGGGACAACAGGCTGGGCACGAGGTAAAGGTTCGCCTCGTCCCCATCGAAATCCCCGTTGATCGACTGGAGAATTTCGAGCGGCACCCCGAAACAATCGTACGGCCACCCACCCCCCTCCAAGGGCACCCGCAACCCGACGAAATTCTCGGGTTGCAAGGAAGGCATGCGATTCAGAATGACCCATTGCCCTCGGAGCTGAAATTTCTCCACAATGGAGTCGGGTATGCGGATTTCGTTGGGCTGGAGCGTGGCGTCGGGGACAATCATGCCGCGCATGGAATAGCGACACCGTTTGCCGAAGGCAATTTGCCGCATGAGCGTCGCCTTGCCACAGGACCTCGATTCCAGACTGCCGTAATTGAGGGGGGCCTCTTGCACCTGTTTGTAGAAGAGGGCCGCTTTCGAAGGCGGCTGGATGTGTTTTGTGCGGTAGGTCATGGGCATCCCCATCACGTACTTGAGGACTTTTTCGTAGACGAGGGTGGTGCGCATTTGCCAAAAAATGGGATCCTGTAACAGGAGAAAGTCTTGCTGCGTTTCGATTCGGTGTTTCTCGATGAGACGTTGCAACTGGGGCAAGAGGAAAGTGTAGCCCGGAGTGGCGATGGCAATGGAGTGGACCGGGTAACATTTCAATCGTTCGTTGAAATAAAATTGATCGCAACACACGGTAAAGGATTGGATCTTCCGAAAGGAAAGAGGTTTCTCGCATTCGGAACAGACGCGGGCAAAAGAGTTTTTCTTGCGCCAGGCTTTCAAGAGTTTGAGAACCTCGGGGGGAGTGGCCTGCAGAGGACAATCTTTCAACTCCAACAAGTTGATGCGATACCGTACAATAGCCATGGTGGTGAGGAGAGAGAGAGGATTCCAAACCTTAAAAAAAAAAAAAAAAAAAAAAAAAAAAAAAAAAATTTTTTTTTTTTTTTTTTTTTTTATATTAAATGGTAGTGTAAATGATCAAATCATTGGTATCATGTCTATCCGAGATGATTTTCGTAACCTACTCCGAAACTGTGTTCGTCTCGCCTCTCATCAAGAGGCCAGCGAAGTCTTGGAGTTTAAAATTACCTGCTCTATTTTGAGAAAGCTTACAATATATTTTCAGAACCCCCCTAACCGCATAAAAAGTAAACTGGATACAGTTGAAAAGGTGATTATCAGATTGGGTCTCAAATTGAGACTTATCTTACATTATAACCACGTTCGGTACTATCCTGATCTAAGAATTCTGTTGGGCGAGGAAAAGTTGCCACATCTCCATTTGAGTGATCAAGCTTGGCTCTTGAAATGTTTGATTGTTACAACCTATACTATCGTAGATTGTACAGAACAATTTAAAGTAGATATTTTCGATAAGGCTTTTGAAGTCTTGATGGAAAGGTTGGACTGTCAAGTATATATTAAATTTATCGAATCTGGCAACCGCAATCCGACGGAAAAAATCCAGAAGACCAATAAAGATTGCGAAAGATTGCTGTGTAGTATTTGTTTGAGCAGAGAGAGACAAATTGTTTTTGAAGCTTGTAAGCATTTCGTTTGTTGTAAAAGCTGTTCAAACCATCTTACAACATGTCCAATTTGTCGATCACTTATTACTAATCGTATTACAGTATATCTATCTTAAAAAAAAAAAAAAAAAAATTTTTTTTTTTTTTTTTTTTTTTTTTTTTTTTTTTTTAAGCCACACCCACCACCCAGCCACAAAAAAAAAAAAAAAAAAAAAAAAAAAAAAAAAATTAATTTTTTTTTTTTCAAGTAGGTGTGGCTTAAAAAAAAAAAAAAAAAAAAAAAAAAAATTTTTTTTTTTTTTTTTTTTTTTTTTTTTTTAAGGAAGGTGAGTGACTTTCTTTTATTTTAATAACCTAACCATTTCATGTAAATGGCTCTAACATGATTTGTTCATATCATCGTTACTCATCTTCAAATGTAAAACCAACCCAATCCAATCTATCCAACACAGATTTCACATTTTTACCAGGTTTACCAAAAGGATCCTTCTTGCAAGATAGATCACTTTCAATACAATCTATTAAACCACAATTTTCCATAAATTCTATCAATGCCTTGGATGCCGAATCGAATAAAGAATCACTTTTGAATTTGTTCGCACACTCCCCGATAAAACATCCGGTGACGATTAAACATTCCATGACCCAAGGTTGATAATTATTATGGCCTCGCCAGTGGTGAGGTGTCAAAACTTTCTCATCCAAAATCCTTCGAAGTCTAGGGGATAGAGATGATAAATCGGAATCGACGATACCTTGTAATATTTCTTTTAACTTGGGAATCGCATCTTTGAATTTGTGGACGTTGATACCCGTAGGCTTGATGAGGAATGGGATTTGAAAATAGACTTTGAGCATTCTTAAAATAGAAAGGCCAAATTGACGTTCCCTCGGTTTGAAATCTGGATCGTCTATATGATTCACCATGTGGACCAACATTTGATTACCCGTATCATCAAAATTTGCAAGATGAACGCAATCTCGAAGTAGGTAATGAAAAATGTTCTTGACGGGGTCAAAGTAATTCATGATCAAGGGTGTTTAATAATCAAGATTTTTTTTTCCAGAAGACAAAAACCTTTATAAAAAAAAAAAAAAAAAAAAAAAAAAAAAAATTTTTTTTTTTTTTTTTTTTTTTTTTTTTTTTTCAACTCAAAGAGGGATGACATTCGATTCAGTGATTTGTTTTGCTTCCATCTCTCTCTGCATCTCCACCACTTGTTCCTGCAAAGTCTTGTACTTGGATTCCAGTTTCCAATGCGCTTCCACGATCGGTCTCATGTCTCTCAAATAATTTTGAATTCGCGGCGGAGGCGTCCACATTTCATTCCGAACCGATTCATAAAAACAATTCCCTCTTTCGGCCTGCACTCTCAACCAATCCTCCACATTTTCCCGATCCAGATAAAGCCTTTTACCCCCCATCAAATAGAGAAAACGAGGCGTTGGGTTCTCTGTCGGAACCCATTCTCGCTTGAGAGGCAACACTCTCCCACTTTGGAAAGCGTGGAAATATTTGATTTTTTGCCTATAGACCCCGTTTTCTTCGACCAACCGACCGTACGCCAACGTGGCCGGCGAGGCCCTCCGAAACATTTCCCGATTCATCACCTCTTCGAGACCCCCGTCCCACTGCAATGCCAACGGTAACCGAAAGTCTTTCGGCAGCGTCCGAAAGATGTAGAAATGTTTCTCTTCCAAAGGAGCTTTTTTATATCGCTTGCCCCCGATCGTAAAATGACATCTAGACAGTCTCTTGCACAGGTAACCCATTGTATGAACCAGATGCAAGGCCGACACGATCTCTCGGTGTAGCTTAGAGGGATAACGAGGACGGGGGCGGGTAGCCGGTTCGATTTTCGGCCACACCTGTTTCTCGAAAAGGCCTTTAGGGGAAACGACTATCATGTGTCGATGCTGCCGAAAATAGGGTAGCGCGTCCGGCCCGCCGTCGCACCAGCACGAGAAGGGTAGAGTTGCGACCGCCCCTTTTTGCTCATCCACTGCCTCCAGGAAACTTTCAAACGCAGCGGCTTTGACGATCACGTGCACCCAATCCGTAGAATCCTTGGTCCGGACGTATTTTCGAACGTAAGAGGCTGCCATGTTCAAATTCTCGTCTTCGAAATAATCCACTTCGGAATCGGAGTCCATCAAACAAATGTCTTCGAATGCACGACGCGATAAAAGATGGCGGATATCCGGATGGTGGAAAAACGATCTCGGCACACATAAGGGACGGGCGTCCAGGACGCTGAGCTCGTCGGGGATCGGCTCGTCCATCTCCACATCTGAGACTTGATCGGTCCTATCGATTCTCTTAACGGCTATAAATTTTCGAAAACATGTCAAGAAATGTCTCACGTTATGCTTTTTTTGTCCAGATTCCCACCCATAGTGTCCGTTACACCATACACAAGAAGTCTTAGTTTTGAATCCATGAGCTGTTAAAGAATGCTTTTCGAACTGAATGGGTAATATTTCAACTTTGCAACGAGGACACTTGAAAGAATAAGGTTTGCTTTTCAAACCCATATAATAATCGTGTATATGTTTTGGAGCCATTGCTACAGAAAAAGTATCCAACCCTTCAAATAACTTTAAAAAAAAAAAAAAAAAAAAAAAAAAAAAAAAAAAAAAAATTTTTTTTTTTTTTTTTTTTTTTTTTTACACGTCTTCATATTTGGACAGTCTCCGCTTCAGCTCAGCAATCTCGGCTTCATATTTCCGCTTCAGCTCAGCATTCTCGGCTTTCAACTGCATTATGACTTCATCCTGCAGTTTGTTGATCTTATCCTGCAACTTTCTGTTCTCATTCATCGACCGTTTATATTTCAGTTTGACGTGCACAATCTCTTCTTTCAGAGAGGACACTTCTCTTCGCAATTCCGATATTTTTCTATCCTTCTCGGCTTTCGTCTCTTCAATTTGTTTTTTGACCTGTCTTTTCAAGTCGGCCATCTCTCTCTGTAAAGTCTTGATCTCCGATTCCAGTTTCCAATTCGCTTCCACGATCGGCCTCGTGTCTCTTAAATAATTTTGGATTCGCGGCGGAGGCGTCCACCATTCGTCGCCGACCACTTCGTAGAAACAATTGCCTCTCTCGGCCTGAGCCTTCAACCAGTTTCCCTCTACCACTTCTTCGCGATCCAGATACAGTTTCTTACCTCCCATCAAACAGAGAAAACGAGCCGTCTCGCATCTTGTCGTGGGCACAAACTCTCGCTTGAGAGGCAGCACCTTCCCCCCTTGGAAAGCATGAAAATGTTTGATTTTTTGTTTATAGACCCCGTTTTCTTCGACCAGCCGACCGTACGCCAACTTGGCCGGCGAGGCCCTGCGAAACATTTCCAGATCCATCGCTCCCACCATGCCTCCGTCCCACTGCAAGGTCAGCGGCAACCGAAAGTCTTTCGGCAGCGTCCGAAAGATGTAGAAATGTTTGTTTTTCAAGGGCGCCCTCTTATAGCGCTTCCCCCCGATCGTAAAGTAACATCTCGACCGCCTCTTGCTCACGTAGCCCATCGTGTTGACCAAGTGCAGGGCCGATTTTATCACCTCACACTTTTTCGAAGGGTAGTTTTTACGGGGTCTCTGGAAAGGTCGGACTTTGCACCAAATTTTCTGGAAGCGACCCTTGGGCGCGACGACAATCATGTGCCGATGCTGTCTGAAAAGGGGATCCTCGTCCGGACCGCCGTCGCACCAGCACGAGAAAGGCAGCGTGACCACCCTCCCCTCTTCCTTGTCCAGCAGCCGTAGGAAAGATTCGAAAGCGGCCGCCTTGACCATCACGTGAAACCACCCAGCACTCGACCCGACGTACTTTCGCACGTAGCAGGCGGCCGCGTTCACGTTCTCGTCTTCGTAATAATCGACCTCGGAGCCGGGATCCATCGGCCAGAGGTCTTCGAAGAGGCGCTCCGTCAAGAAGCCGCGAAGGTCTGGATGGTCGAAAAAGGTTTGGGCGGCGCACAAGGGACGCGTGTCCAGGAGTCGGAGCTCCTCCGGGATGGGACACGGCTCGTCGTCCATCTTCTCCACCTCCCCCCGATCGATTCTCTTAACGGTTATAAATTTTCGAAAACACGTCAAGAAATGTCTCACGTTATGTTTTTTTTGTCCAGATTGCCACCCGTACTGTCCGTTGCACCACACGCAAGAAGTCTTCGTTTGGAATCCATGGGCTGTTGAAGAATGCTTTTCGAACTGAATGGGTAAAATGTCAACCTCGCAACGAGGACACTTGAAAGAATAACCTTTCCTTTTTAAATCCTTATAATAATCGTGTATGTTTTGAACCATCGTCTTTGTAAAAATGTTACAAAACCCTTTAAATAATTGAAAAAAAAAAAAAAAAAAATTTTTTTTTTTTTTTTTTTTTTTTTTTTTTTTTTTTTTTCCAGTGAGATTTAAAAAAAAAAAAAAAAAAAAAAAAATTTTTTTTTTTTTTTTTTTTTTTTTTTCACACAAATTTGGTGCCCCCACCAACCAACCAACCGCAGTCGAAAATCCACGAAATAGGAAAAACGGCCAAAATCGTATAGAAAAGCGTCCATATTTACAAGAAAAACATAAAATTTATCGAAAATGTATCGAAAATTACGAAGAAATCTTAAAATAAAAACGGTGCCCAAATCGTGTAGACCACCCTTATAACAAACCATATATATATAGTTTTTAAATATTTTTTATTTTTCAGAAAAGTTTTTGGACCACTTGGAATTATGGGTAATTTTAGAAGATACCAAATATATATAGTTTTTAAATATTTTTTATTTTTCAGAAAAGTTTTTGGACCACTTGGAATTATGGGTAATTTTATATGACTCGATTATCCGAAACTCTCCGTTGACCAAAGTCGGTCTATATAGTTTTTCTGACCCCTTGGGTAATTTTATATGACTCGATTATCCGAACCTCTCCGTTAACCGAACTAGATAGTCCGCTCCCTGTAAGAAACACACACACACACCTGGCCGCTTGGGTCATTTTGAACGAGGCCTTAGAAATGGACCTGGGAGCGAGCGGCGTGGCACCGTCAGCGCCCCCTCCAAGAGGTTCAGCGCGCCCCCCTCTGACTGTGTGAGGGCACCGGCTGCCGCCGTGGTGCCCACGAAAGTTGGAAAGGAGCAGTCGAAAAAAAAAAAAAAAAAAAAAAAATTTTTTTTTTTTTTTTTTTTAATAGCTAAATTATAGGCATTGTCATTGCTGCCGCTCTATCCTCTTTGCTGCCGCTATGGTTTGGCGCGAGATGCTTTATATTCGTAAATGGATTCCTCCCACCTATACCCATTATAATTATGTATATCACGTGATAGTGATAGAAGAATCTATGAGATGCGTACGATTGGAAAAAATTCTTGGAAGCCATAATATAAATGTCATTGATTTTGTAGTACATGAGGGTGCACTGCGGGACTCTCACATACATCTATTTATTAATTCAGACAATGAAATCGACCGAGATGTTTGGAAAGAATTCCTGTATGGATTTACGATACAACCCATCCATTTTTATTCCATTTTTAATCATTTGTCTAATGATTGTAATTGTTGCGTTTTGACATTACAAGATTGGTGTATTAAAAAGGTATGGGATAGTATGAGTACTTTTCATGATATCGTACACCTAAATTTACCTACTCCACTTTTCCGAAAAGTTGTTCGAGAATCTCAGAAATATATTCTACCCGTACCGATTGATAAGTCTAAATTGGCCTTGAAAGGTAAATTGTTAGAAGAACTATTTTTGGAAACTGATACCATTTTCGATAGAAATATGGCTACCTATTTTCAAAGTATTTGGAATTACTTGCCACCTGAATTCTTATATGTTCAATGTTACTTTGTGAAGGATCGTTTTAAATATTCACTATGCCTTCACTGCATGCGATTACTTTTTTATGGAGAAGAGGGTTTCACTCATCGATATTACTATAAAATGTGGCCGTCGATAACCCGTAGCGATAAAAAGGAGTACTGGTGCCACTTATGCAAGCAGGTACCTTTATTCCATGTAACAACTCATGAACAGTATGTGAAACAATATAGTCAACAATATAGTAAACCTTCTCTCTATCCAGAACCTATCAAAGTTCAAAAATATGAAATTTGTAAAGATAACATGATCCCAGTGTGACTTTTCCGAGGTTCTAATGGAAGATTTTCTAATGACAAAAAAAAAAAAAAAAAAAAAAAAAAATTTTTTTTTTTTTTTTTTTTTTTGAGGGGTAAAATAAAGGATGGTGAAACCTCGAAAGATACCGATTGAGTATGCGTACGACGCTTTGAATCGATCGCAACGTGGATTCGATGCCATTTACCGCATCACCTTTCAGGAATTGGAACCGCTGGCTACGGATCATCAAGCGCTGGTGCAAGTGCAACGCTTACGTCCCTATTTTGCCACCCAGCAAGACTTTCAAGAGTTTCGAAACAGCATTCAAGTGGCCGACCGCTATTGGGAGAGAGCGATTCACACCGCGGGTCCGGCCATCGAGGCGTATTGTCGACGTTTCATGACGGGGGGTCGGGCCCCTGCGCCTCCGCGGGGTCGGGGCCGCCGCCGCATCCCCTTACGGATGCATTCTCGGTTGGGGGACGTGTCGGACGACGAGATGGATCAGCATGCCGATCAATCGGTCCTCTCCATCAGTCCCTCCCACGACGAATGCGACGACACGGATGTCAATCTGCCTCTTCCCACCTGTCAGGCGATCCGTCGCGTGTGTCGCTATTACAGTCCGAGTCGCAGTTATGTCCGCTACCGTCCGGACGAGAGCGAAGACAAGCGCTATCGCGTCAATGTGTCCTACAATCGATGATCGGGTTCTCCAGAGGGTTGAATGCCAAAGGAAACACGGCGTCCCAGTGATCGCTGTAATGGTCCGTGTACCGGAAAGGGCCGTCGCGGAGGGACAAGATATGGGCATGGGAGGTGGCCGCGGCTAAGTGGCCCGAGAGTTCCCGAACCGAGAGGACGCCCTCCTTTTCGGGACCGAAACACGATCGCTCGGTGGCCGTGAGGGGTCGAGAGGCCAAGGTGCGCTCCTGGTACTGGTGAACCCACAGTTGGATGTGTTGGGGCAGGAAGCGCGTACTCTCCATAAACGTCAAATCCAAGAGGGGGGCCACCCGGGGCACGTCGACATTGAGGAGGGCGAGGAAAGCGTACAGTTCCTCCTCGAAACTCGCACTCCTGCGATGCAAGACCCGAGTGTCCACCACGTATCGGTTCAACTTGAGGGTGAGGCACTGCTCCGGGTAGGACGCCACGTCCAGTCGGGGCACATGATACATGTAAAAGGTGTCCCCTCCCGGCACGAGATAACTGAGGTCGAAGGGGTTTGCATCCCGAATGAACACATCCTCGGGTTGGTCGATGCGTCGATCGTACTGGCGAATCCGAGCCGGCGTGAGGGGCGGAATGGTTTTGTAATACACGTCTAAGAACACATAATTTTCTAAAACGGGATATTGTTTCTGTTGCAAGAGGTCCAACACGACCTGCTTATAAGGTTCCATAAATCTTGACTAACTAAGATGGAGGGCTATCCGATCGATCGTCACGGGAATCAAGTGTACGTCCAAGGCTTTGCCAAAGACGCCGTCACCGGCGAGCTCTACTATGCCAAAGATGCTCAGGGCCATGAATTTTATCCGAAAGCCAAAAACAAATCGCTTTTCATTCAGGACAAGAGAGCCTTGTACGCGGACGGGAGCGAGCGTTACCCCTCCGACTCGAGTGGGAACGAATATTACATAAGGGAAGACGATAACAAACCGGTCTTGTTTCGGAAAGGGGACGGGTCCTATTACTTGGCTAAAAATAAAAACGGACACGATTTAATCCCGTGGAATTATTTTTCGCACTACATTCAAGATGAGCCCTGCATCTACACCAAAGACAGCAACGGGAACACCGTCTATGTGAGAGAGTCCGCCTTTCCACCCGCCTTTAAAGCCCTCATTCGATGGGTGTGTCACATCAGCGTCATTTGTCCAAAAATAACCGGCTGTCACACCAATTTATATACCAGTTATTCTTCCGAACACACATCATAAAAAAAAAAAAAAAAAAAAAAAAAAAATTTTTTTTTTTTTTTTTTTTTTTTTTTTTTTTTTAACATAGAGGGAGAGAGATGGTGTTTAAACCAGTCATGTCTAATTTAAACGTGTTTTTTGATCCTAGTTTCATTTTGAAACCTGATAAATATTTTAATTTGTTGGAAAAAGAATTGGTTTATCTAAAAAATTATAAAATTTATCGAAGGTATCCAGTTCCACGCCTCGTGGCTGGCTATGGTGACAACAGTTCCATAACCTATCGATATTCTGGAACAACTGTTCAGTCCAGAGTATGGACGCCAACGTTGTTGCACATTAAAGAGAGGGTGGAATCGGCTACCAATTATAAATACAATTTCTGTCTGATTAACAAGTATCGTAACGGATACGACAGCATTGGAAAACATAAAGACGATGAGATAGATATTGCCCCCAATTCCCCTATAGCATGTGTTAGTTTCGGCCAAGAGAGAAAATTCAAATTTTCAAGGTTGGATTTTAAACCCGTCTTTTATAACATGACAAGCGGTAGTTTAATGGTGATGCATCCCCCCACCAATAAATATTGGTACCATGAAATACCGAAAGAACCAGAAAAATTAGGCGTACGCATAAGCCTAACCTTCAGGAAATTAAATTAAAAAAAAAAAAAAAAAAAAAAAAAAAAAAAAATTTGGGGGGGAAATTTTTTTTGAATGCTTTGTCCTGATTGGTCAATCTTGAAAGCTTCGGCGAGTGTCCGAACAAAATTTTTTTTTTGGGGGGAAAAAATTTTTTTGAATGCTTTGTCCTGATTGGTCAATCTTGAAAGCTTCGGCGAGTGTCCGAACAAAATTTTTTTTTGGGGGGAAAAAATTTTTTTTGAATGCTTTGTCCTGATTGGTCAATCTTGAAAGCTTCGGCGAGTGTCCGAACAAAAATTTTTTTTTGGGGGGAAAAAATTTTTTTTGAATGCTTTGTCCTGATTGGTCAATCTTGAAAGCTTCGGCGAGTGTCCGAACAAAATTTTTTTTTTGGGGGGAAAAAAATTTTTTTGAATGCTTTGTCCTGATTGGTCAATCTTGAAAGCTTCGGCGAGTTGGTGAAAGATTTTTTTCTTTTGCTCTCTATCTATCTATCTATCTATCTATCTATCTATCTATCTATCTATCTATCTATATATATATATATATATATATATATATATAGATAGATAGATAGATAGATAGAGAGAGAGAGAGAGAGAGAGAGAGAGAAAATCTTTCACCGACTCGCCGAAGCTTTCAAGATTGACCAATTAGGACAAAGCATTCAAAAAAAAATTTTTCCCCCCAAAAAAAATTTTGTTCGGACACTCGCCGAAGCTTTCAAGATTGACCAATTAGGACAAAGCATTCAAAAAAATTCCCCCCCCCCCCAAAAAAAAAAAAAAAAAAAAAAAAAAAAAAAAAAAAAATTTTGTTCGGACACTCGCCGAAGCTTTCAAGATTGACCAATCAGGATTAAAAAAAAAAAAAAAAAAAAAAAAAAAAAAATTTTGTTCGGACACTCGCCGAAGCTTTCAAGATTGACCAATCAGGATTCAAAAAAAAATTTTTTTTTCCAATTTCAAAAAAATTTTTCACCGACTCGCCGAAGCTTTCAAGATTGACCAATCAGGATTCAAAAAAATTTTTTTTTCCAATTTCAAAAAAATTTTATTCGGACATCTCGTCGAAGCTTTAAAAATTGACCAATCAGGATTCAATTTTTTTTTTTTTTTTTTTTTTTTTTTTTTTTTTTCAAAAAAATTTTATTCGGACATCTGCTTTCAAGACGGAGGATTCAAAAAAAATTTTTTTTTAATTTCAAAAATTTTTTTTTCCATACATTTATTGAAGTTCTCGAAATTCAATCTGCGTATGCCTTGGAGTACGATCTCTTCGAGTTGGAAATTTAGTGGCACAATGACTTGTTAAATGTCTGCATACTTTATTATGGACTCTATTCCTAGTAAACGGTCCATCTCTGTTTACAAACGTTAAACTATGCGGATAATAATTATATCTCAACGTGTTGGGTGCTGTTCTTCGTAAATAGGGATTTCTTATAATTCTTTGGGGACTGGGTGATCTACTTCTTGAGCTACTTCTTGAGCTACTACCACTACTGGATCCTCCACCACCTCTACCTCTGCCTCTACCTCTGCCTCTGCCTCTACCTCTACCTCTGCCTCTACCTCTGCCTCTACCTCGTCCAGGTGGCGGGGATGGAGGGCGGCCAGGTGGCGGGGATGGAGGGCGACCTGCGGGAGGTCGTGGAGACGGGGACCTTCGGGGAGACCCTGGTGGAGACCTTCGAGGGGATGGCGACCTTCGAGGAGACCCTGGTGGAGACGGGGCCCTTCGGGGAGACGGGGACCTTCGAGGAGACCCTCGGGGAGGGGACCTTCGAGGGGGAGACCGGGACCTTCCGGGAGAGAGGCGTCGCAATCCCGGTGCGATCGGCTTACTCGCAAACGGTTTGAATTCCACCACGGGACTGGAGATGGGCGAATAGTGCGGGGTTCGGGAGGGTCCTGCCACGGGACTGGAGATGGGTGAATAGTGCGGCCTCGAGGTGGGGGTGACGCGTCGGGTCGGTGAACGGCCCCGTAATCCGGCCCGACGCACGGGAGAGGCACTCTGTCTTCTCTCGGGGGGTCGAGGAGAGGAAGAGGATTCGTTCTGGAGAGAACGAATGACCGAATTGACTTGAGGCATCATTCCCAGGGAGGAGGAGGAGGATTCGGTCGAAGGGCTATGAAACGTCGCATCACTACTACCCAGCGAACGAATGACACTGTTTAATCTCGCATCGCTCATCTTGTTTTTTTCAATGGATCCAAAGGATGTTTTTCACCAAAGGGGTCACGTTGTGCATGGCCGCGGCTTTGCAGGCGTCTTCGACCGATTTCGGAGCCACAAATTCGATGCCGCCAAAGGACGAGACGGGGATATCGAACTGTTTGGTGATGACGCCCGACGTGTAAAAAGGCAGCATGGAGAGCAGGGTCGCTTTATCCGTGACATTGCCGTATTCGAAATCGATGCAAAAAAGGGCGTCGATAATTTTTTGGGTGAATCGTTTGAATGCCGAGTGACCCGTTTCCGAAAAGCAAATGACCCATCGATCGATGTAAGCACGGTTCTCCAGCATGTAATCGAAAGCATCCCAAAAAGCCAAATACATGCTCAAAATGTCCTTATTGAAAGGAATCAGGTTGATGATCACGTAGGTGTTGGGCTCCTTCAGACCCATGCTCACTTTTCCGGAGAGCGTTTGCACGGTGATGTGGTCCCTTTCCACCAGTCCCACATTGCGGGTCTGGATGGACAAGTCTTGCCGCTTCAGTAATTCGGCCGTCCCCTCGAGATCCATGCCGCGGAAATAACAGACATGGATCCACGGTTCGTTGTCCCCCCTTTTAAACGTATAGTGCGAGGTGAAAACGACGACGCGAGACACCAGGGGATGCTTGATCACCAATTTGTGGGAGCTGGGCTCCAAATAGAGGAGCAAATCACATTTGTCGATGGGATCGGTCGAGCGCTGAATGTGAATGCGATTGTCGGCCGACGAGGAATTGCAACGGTCCGACACGATGATGACCCGAAGCAAAGGGATCGAGAGGAGCGTCTCTAAGAGGAGAGGAAGATGACGTCCTAAATTTCCAAACACGATCGTGCGATCCTGTCGTAAGATAAACTCAAACAAGTCTTGGAGGCTCTGTATCATAACTTGATTATTATAAAATTATTGATGATTTATAAAAAAATAAATGACTAATTTT
Organism: Salticus scenicus; assembly: GCA_963930645.1. NCBI lineage: Eukaryota > Metazoa > Arthropoda > Arachnida > Araneae > Salticidae > Salticus > Salticus scenicus. Next base: position 347,320,594 of record OZ005650.1, on the reverse strand, counting down.
GATCCTTATAGATTTCAAGATGAAATTAATTTGTGGTATTTGCCGAGAACCTAAAAGTATCAACACATCCCTGGTTTTATTGTGCCGTCACAGTTTCCATGAAGAATGCATCATGACATGGCTGGAGATAAACCCAACGTGCCCGGAATGTAGGAAACTACATACAGAAGAAGAAATTAAAAGACTCTATAAAAAATTTATAAGGAAATATGGTTATCACCATTTTATTTTACATTAAATATTTCTATTCATTCATTAACGTTATGTAAAATATTATAATAAACATTTTTTATTAACTGTTTATAGTCTATATATTATACTATTTTATTGTAGTTAAATCCAAATAAATATTTTTACAGAAAATATAGATTGTATAAGAATAAAATGATAAAAATAAAAATGTCATAAAATAAACCCAATAGTCATTTTTATCGGGTGATGGCACCACAGGAGGGGGCGGTGGCATCACAGGAGGAGGGGGTTGCGGTGGCATCACAGGAGGGGGTGGTGGGGGCGGTGGGATCACAGGAGGAGGGGGTGGGGGCGGTGGGATCACAGGAGGCGGTGGTGGAATCACAGGAGGGGGGAGCAGAGAAGAGAGTTTGAACGTGGTACAGTTTGGGTTCGTCCACGTGCCATCCGGTAAACATTTGATGAATTGGACTCGGCCCTCACAGGTCACCAGCGCAGCGCCTGGATTGATATTTCTCAGCACGTGGGGTGTATCGGGTAAAGCGGGACAAGGCGCACATCGAAAGGCGTCGCCGCTCCACGTGCCATCCGCTTGGCACATTCGGTCCCCCCCTACCCCATAAAATCCATCCTCACACGTGAAAGTGGCCACGGATCCCACCTTTCGATCCGGATACGAAACGCTTCCGTGTTCGGGAGGCTGTAACTCGGGGCACTGGACGGGCAGACATTTCAATTTTTCGATCGAAGGGGTCCATTCCCCACTCGCCCCGCAAAAGATTTTGGCCATAGGGGGGTTGTTGAGTCGAAAACCTTCCAGACAGTGGTAAACGACGTGTTTGGAATAGATGTACTCTTGACCCCGGGTGAATCCGTTTTTAAGGAGGGGCGGTCGGCCGCAAGACACCGGTGTGCAAGTGACCGAGGGAGGATCCCACTTCAATTCTGGGGTCAGTTGGGAAAAACGAATCTGAGATGTGTATCCACGCTGACATTGGAGGGTCACTCGATCTCCTGCGGAATAGGGGGGTTCCCCCATAAATTCTCCTTTCACGGCTACCGGTAAAGTATCTATCATCATTCTCTCAAGCTAACTTTTTTTTCTTTTATTTAAAAAAAAAAAAAAAAAATTTTTTTTTTTTTTTTTTTTTTTTTTTTTTTTAATATAAAGAATATCCACCATAAGTTTCGCATATGGCTTCATCACTTAGACATTCAATTCTAAATGATTTATTGGAGAATTTTTGTAAAAAAAGACGTTATACGAAAAAAACTGTCATTCGTACAGATTATATTCTTGAAAATGTCTTTTCATACTTATTGAAAAATTATCATCAATTTAATGCCATTGAGGCCATAAATGAGAAAGAAAAAGAGGTTTTAGATACCATAAAATATATTTTAGATCATTTTGAAAAGACTTTTGTACCCATTATAAGAAAACTTTATGTACAAATACAAATAAATGACTATGATGAGACGAATTCGATTTTACAAGGCATAGCAAACGAAATTTTTAATGAAGGTGTAAATTGGAGTAGAATTGTTGCTTATTTCTTTTGTGTTAGAGAATATGTGATTTTAGGAATGAGTCCATCAAGTTCATTTATAGATGTGGCATTTGAAATGTTTTCACGAATAGTAAAGGTAACATTAGGATCATGGATAGAAGATCATGATGGTTGGCAAGGCATAAAAATTTTAAAAGAGGACAAACCGTCATCTGAACCAAGTTGGGCTAAAAGTCTTTTACAAGCATCCTAAAAAAAAAAAAAAAAAAAAAAAAAAAAAAAAAAAAAATTTTTTTTTTTTTTTTTTTTTTTTTTTTTTAATAATGTAATTAAAAAAAAAAAAAAAAAAAAAAAAAAATATTTTTTTTTTTTTTTTTTTTTTTTTTTTTAAGTTTCAAATTCATCGCTTACATCTTCATTTCAAAAATGATTCGTGTTCAAGTTGTTCATACGAAAATGTTTTAATCATGAGTAATACTAATAAATTATCTCTATTTTGTTTACATCATGATATTTTGGAAAAAATCTTTAAAAACTACATTCCATTTCATGATAAATTAAAATTACTTGAAATGTCTGAATTTAAAACTCTACTGTGCAATCCTTATTTGTGGTCAATTCCTCACCATTTCTTTTCTGAATTCTTACAAATAGGGAAGATGATAAAAGAAGGTTGGTATTTAAATAATCACAATCAACCAATTTATGTGTCCTTGGACGAAAAAAACGCAAGTATACTTGTAATTTATTTTTCGTATAAAAAGAATCATGATCCTAAATGGATGAATGTTTGCAAAGAACAAAATGGAATTTTAAAACGTGCAATGGTCGATGGTAAATTATTACAAGTATGGATTGAATTGAAATATTTTCAAGAGTATTTTAACTTTGGTACAAAGAATTTCTTAGCTGTCGATGATATAATGAAATTTCGATTTTATTCTTTGGAAGGAAACAAAATTATCGCTGTGAATCGTTCTTCTAAAATTCTTCGTTATCCCGACTTCTTCACTCCCAAAATTTATCATTTTGATAGACAATGTTCTGTGGGTGGAACTATCGAAGAACCTCGTTTTCTAATCACCTTGAAAAATGAATATACATTAACACAAAGATATCTTGCATCTACAAATAGGGAAGAAACCCTTCTTACACCCATATATTTTAAGGAAAACTACCTGGATGTTTATCCTATCGACCTTCAAAATGTACCATCCAATGGTGAAATGTTGAATGATGAGCATATTGTTGTTTTAAGACATTATGAATATCGATTGAAATAATTTCTTTTCAAACGTTTATGATGATGAAATGATTAAAAATAACACACTTTGTTAAAAAAAAAAAAAAAAAAAAAAAAAAAAAAAAAAAAAAAAAAAAATTTTTTTTTTTTTTTTTTTTTTTTTTTTTTTTTTTAATGTATAATTATAAACAGTTTACATTGTTCATTCTAGCTGTGATCCTCGTATCTGTTGGAACTCAATTTTATTGGTGAATTCCCGTTCAATGTTTGATTTCATTGTTAATTTGACAGTATCTACATTTGCAAATACCTACAATAATATGGAGTATAATTCTTCATCTCCTTCTACATTTCATCAGGCTATATCGTATAGTGACCCACGAAAGATTACGAACCCATCTGAAGTAGGGGGTTCGACCGGACGTAAACTATGTTCTAGGAAAGGTGGGAAAAACAAAAAAGTGAAAACTCTGTGTCAATGTGATTATTGTTTATCTCTCCTTGTGTCAGACAAAGTCTTAAGAAAAATGGCTCAACGTAGAGGGATTAAAAGCTTATCTTCTCAAGCATTACCCTGTGCCAGAAAAGTTTTACGTATTTATATGCAATTATTATTAAGTTATGCTTATACTCATGCTTTGAAAGAGGAAAGAAACACTGTAACGGCTGCAGATGTAGTATATGTTGTGCAACAATTTGGAAATACTATTTAAAATTTTGGATTTGTAATTATGTGTTTTTTAAAAAATAAATATTTGTGTTGAAAATATCTCATTTTTTTAACATTCATTAAGGCATCAATGAAAAGGTCATTCAAATTTAATTTACATAATAAATAACACTATATTATTTTTTAGGCTATTGGATAACCTCCAATTACCAACTTATTTATTAAATATATACATCAATATATACACATACAAGCAATTTGTCAATTTGTTTTTTACCAGCCATCATCGCTGCTACGATTGTTGACAGGTACCCTACCTAAAAAAATTAAGTAATGTAACTCTACTGTTTATAGTCAAAATTAAAATATAATCACAAATTTAACAATATACTTTAAACTAATTTAAAAAATGAAATTTAACATTTTCAAAGTGAAATACTGTAAATAAAAAATTATACTTACATTTGTTCATCTGTAAAATTGTCTCGGTATCCTTGTAGTTAAAGACGTGTGTACTGGGTATGTGCGATCTTCTTTCGGTCTATAATCCAGCAAATGATATGTGGATTCTGGAACATCCCAATACTCTTCAACTACTATCCTGTGTCCTTGCGGGCTCTCATCTGGTATCGGTGGCAAGGGTCTAGCATATCTTGCTCTTCTTGCTACAGGAGGTCTGTTTAGACCCCCCAGAGGAGAACCTTGTTTATCTAAGAATTGTCTGCATCTCCTACATATTATCCATATAATGGATTCTTGTGTAGCATCATGACAGGTAATTTTACCACAAAAGTTGCATCCAATGTAACCATTGAAATCAGCACTTATGTCATTCCCACTCATTATTCACTAACTTTTTAACTACGAAACTGTGGAGGTTTTATGAGTTACCTAGTTACACACAACTGTACACCTTGGAGAAACTTGCTCTACTAAAACTTTTCCAGAGGAAGTAAAGACATTTTGTAGTGCCATTTACATCCCGTGATACGCCCTCTATATCACGTGACGGGTTCGACCAATAAGAACCGGGATTAAAAGAATGCACCTGGTCTCTTTTGAAAAAAAAAAAAAAAAAAAAAAAAAAAAAATTAGCCCAACTTGGTTCAGATGACGGTTTGTCCTCTTTTTAAAAATTTTATGCCTTCCCAACCATCATGATCTTCTATCCATGATCCTAATGTTACCTTTACTATTCGTGAAAATATTTCAAATACCACATCTATAAATGAACTTGATGGACTCATTCCTAAAATCACATATTCTCTAACACAAAAGAAACAAGCAACAATTCTACTCCAATTTACACCTTCATTAAAAATTTCGTTTGCTATGTCTTGTAAAATCGAATTCGTCTCATCATAGTCATTTATTTGTATTTGTACATAAAGTTTTCTTATAATGGGTACAAAAGTCTTTTCAAAATGATCTAGAATATATTTTATGGTATCTAAAACCTCTTTTTCTTTCTCATTTATGGCCTCAATGGCATTAAATTGATGATAATTTTTCAATAAGTACGAAAAGACATTTTCAAGAATATAATCTGTACGAATGACAGTTTTTTTCGTATAACGTCTTTTTTTACAAAAATTCTCCAATAAATCATTTAGAATTGAATGTCTCAGTGATGAAGCCATATGCCAAACTTATGAATTAAAGTGATTCAAGTTGTTGATAAAAAATAGTCATGAGTAATACATTATCTCTCTTTTCTTTACATTATGATATTTTGGAAAAGATATTTAAAGAATACATTCCATTGCACGATAAATTAAAATTACTCGAGATGTCTGAATTTAAAAGTCTACTATACAATCCTTATTTGTGGTCAATTCCTCACAATCTCTTTTCTGAATTCTTACAAATAGTGAAAATAGTAAAAGTAGGTTGGTATTTAAATAATTACAATCATCCGATTTATGTCTCCTTGGACGAAGAAAACGCAATTGTATTTATAATTTATTTTTCGTATAATAGAAAAATCCACAATCGTAATTGGATGAATGTTTGCAGAGATGGAATCTTAAAACGTGTTGATAAAAAAGAAACAACAGATCTCTGGATTGAATTGGAATATTTTCAAGAGTATTTTGACTATGTTATTGGAAAGACTTTCTTAGCTGTCGATGATATAATGAAATTTCAATTTTATTCCGTGGACGAAAACAAAATTATCGCTGTAAATCGTTCTTCTAATATTCTTCGTTATCCCGATGCTTCCACTCCCAAAATTTATCATTTTGATAAACAATGTTTTGTAGGTGGAACTATCGAAGAACCTCATATTTTAATCAAGTTGGAAAATGAATATAAATTAACACAAAGATGTCTTAGCTGTGGATGCACAAATGGGAGAGAAATCCTTACACACATATATTTCACAGAAAACTCCCTGGATATTTATCCTATTAAAACTGTCCCATTCGAAGATGTAATGATTGTTGCTGGGAGAAGATTTGAATTCCTTCCCATCCATTCGTAAAAAAGCTTCATATATCACAATCACAAGTATTCTGGGTCTGTTTTATCCATTCCTATAAAAGCATATTTTCCAATAAAACAGCTTTCTCGAAAAAGTTCGTTTGCTTATATGGAATTAATATTAAGTTCATCCTTTGAAAGAGGAAAGAAACATTGTCAGATGTAGTACAGTATATGCTGTGCAACAGTTTGGAAATACTACTCAAAATTTTGGTAAATAATGATTATTTGTAATTATGTGTCTATAAAAAATAAATATTCATTAAATATTTCTCCCTTTTTATTTTTAACATACTCATGAAGGCATCAATGAAAAGGTCATTCATACATAATGATTAACACTATATTATTTTTAGGCTATTGGATAACCTCCAATTACCAACTTATTTATTTTTTTTCAATTTTTCAAATATCTACACAAATAATTTTTTCAAATACATTTTTCAAAATATATACATAACAGAAACAATTCTACCACCCATCATCTTCGCTGCTGCTGCTGTCAGGTGCCACCCGTACCTATATATTAAAAAAATAAATATAATATATATATATATATATATATATATATAAATATATATATAAATAAATAATAATAATAATAATAATAATAATAATAATAATAATAATACTTACATTTGTACCTCTGTAAAATTGAATGGGTATCCTTGCAGTCATAGAGGCATAGACCGGGTAACTTCTGTCCTCCTTAGCCTGATAATTTAATAAGTGGTACTGGGTGGTACACTCGGGTCTTACTTCCCATTCGTCCTGTCTGGTGGTTTCATTTCTTTTACCATCCCAGTACGTAATTTCCTTATCAAGTTCCCGGTATCCTCGTGGACTTTCCTCCGGTATGGGTGGTAGAGGTCTGTTGAAGCGAGACCTTCTGGATGGGGGTGGTCTTCTTAGACCTCTCAAAGAAGAACCTTGTTTGTCTAGGTACTGGCGGCACCTTCTACATATAACCCATATAATAGATTGTTGTCTTGCATCGTGGCAAGTTATCTTGCCACAAAAGTTGCACCCGATGTATCCATTGAAATCCGGAGTTATATCATCACCACTCATTTTTACTGCAGTCTTCTCGCTTTAATGTCAATCCACTACTTTACCAGAGGCTTCTGACTACACGCGATATTTATTGCCGCGCTATCCGCCGTGCTGCGCCCTCTACATCACGAGTTCAACCGGATGTTCTGGGGCAAGAACAAAAAACTCCCTTGACCTGTCTCGCTCACCACGGTGAGTGCAATGCCCTCGTGGTATTAAGAAAGATGAAGCATCAGACTTATCAAACGCTTTATCAAGCCCATCTCGGAAATGTAGACAAAAACGCTTTGTTACAAGCGCGTCAAGCAGAGGACGATCCCTTTTATCATAATCTTATCGATTTAGTGTTAGAGAAGAATGCTATAACCGTACCTTGGGATATTAGTCCCTTTACCAATAAATTTCGATCAGGATTACCTCGAGTTCGACTAGACGAGACCGTCTTTGCTTTTATACTGCGCATAGCAACCATTATTAAAGAAGAAAAATATCTTCGTTCTTTTCAAAAACCAGAATCACAGGATGCGATCCTGGCATGGGAAAGTATTTTGCGCAATATCCTCTTGTGCAGCTTTGCACTTTTGTATAATGTTAAATGGACAGTACAATCTGTCTTTAAATATTTAGATCCAGCGGTCGTTCAACTTTTGAGTGGGGGACATGCGTCTGTATTACGCGAGCTTTTAAAAAACGTGGGTGTGACTGTGGCACAAGAAGAACTCTATCCAGCAGAACGGGATTTTCAAAAATTAAACTTTTTACACGTGGGTCAATACAGTTCTTTCTATTGGCGATTTTTACATTGGATGGCGGAAGCTTTCAAAGTCCGAGAAAAAATGCCATTTTACAAAAATCTTTGGGTCGAAATTATAATTGGACCCTTATACAGAACACTGCGTTGCGGAATATGTATGGTTCATTTTCGAGAAATGGTAGAGGAGTTAAAACCACAATTACTCAATACAGAAACAGATTTTTCTAAACTTTGGTTTGATATGCACAATCGTGTACATGCTCAGAGGCGTAAGCAATATACGTTTCTCAACGAACCCGATTACACACAATCAGAATACGAAGAGGACCGTCAATTCATGATCAAAGCTTTGTTACCATAATAGGAACTTTTTCCACACGATCTGCGAATAGGGTTAATCTGCATTTGCTTAAACATGGTGGGGGTTACAGCCACGCGCACTCCAACGGAAAGGACATGTGTATCACCCACGTGTCTTGGAAGTGAAGCATTCCACCAAACTAAAGAAAAATCTTTATCGATAGGATCAAATATGCATTCTTTGTCTTGAACAAACCGATTACTTAACAGACCACCATAAGAACCGTAATAAAGTTTTGGATCAACGAGAACAAAATTGGGTGGTGGATTCGTTTGGAGAGGAGAAACTGCATAACGAAAAACATTCATGTTTTGAAAGTGTTTTTTTAAACTTGTAAGAGAATCATACTCTACCCGTATAAATGCCATGATTATACATAACATTTATCTTGAAACATTTATTAAAAAAAAAAAAAAAAAAAAAAAAAAATTTTTTTTTTTTTTTTTTTTTTTTTTTTTTTTTTTTTACACAGTCATTTAAAAAAAAAAAAAAAAAAAAAAAAAAAAAAAATTTTTTTTTTTTTTTTTTTTTTTTTTTTTTTTTTTAGTGTTAATAAGTTGTAGACTCGGTCCATCCACATTACAATGCTTGGATACGCTTACAGTATTCACATTTCTTTTGTTTCTCATAATGGAAAACAAATTCCATGGACCGTCACTATGACTTCGACCAGTGTACCTCACAAGACTATCAGAATTGGCTGGCTTGGGGATCATTTCACGTGGCGTAATTTTGAAGTGGACAATAATCATAAAAACACGGAGGATTTTCCCAGACGGCTGAAACCGGATAACTTTGTCGTTAATGTACCCTTTGAATCGGATTTTGTTAAAATTTATAAAAAGAATTATTGGAAAGATTATTTTAAATTTCAATTTGGAGCTGTGGATCGACCCACTTATGATTATCTAGTACCTTTTTACGATTCGGTTCTTCTTTTGGACTCCCCATCCATTGCAGAAGACAGAACTTTGGCTGCCGCCTACAGATCGACTGAATCAGGATGAGTTCTCAGCGACCCAAGTTGCGTATCACCATCGGACCCTCTATGATGGCCTTAACGAAACGTTTAGCGAATGAACGAAAAAATAATAAACCCGCCGTGGTGGTGGATTCTCCCGTCGTGGTGGATTCTACTACCACCGTCGTCCCTGTTTCCCCTCTTCGAACTGTTTACAATCACAGGAACATCGCTGCAGCTTTGTGTGTAACCATCGAGGGATTTACTTTGTCGAACGGCGTGACTAGCATTACGCAAGATGGACATTTGGGGAATGCCAGCGTAGCGGAAGCGGTGTCGACGATGCAAGTGGAAATTTTGTATTGTGTCGATGACTTTTCTTACAAAAAATGGCAAGATATTGAGATCAGTTATACCGAACACCAATTTCTCGATGTGACTTGCATGGATCCACTCCACCTGGAGCCATGTGTCTTTTGTAGGGACCGCCACTGTCATAGATGGAAAGCAGTATGGGGGATATGTTTGATTTATAAACTTCCATTTGATCCTATACCTCATTGTTAATCCAATTTTGTATGACTGCAGATCGTATTTGTAAATTGGGAAGTAAATGTATAAATTGTTCTAATATCTCTAATAAATTCAATTTTGTGCTCTTACAAATGAGTCTGTGTGTTTCATCATCAAACTCTTCTTCCCTATCATTTAAGATACAATGGGTTCCTTTTTTCTTTATTTGGAAAAAATTTGGAAAGTTTGCTTTTAACAATTGGATGACATCTCGTATGGTTTTGTGGTGTAAAAATTTTTTCCACTTTTTTCTATTGAAATGTTCTTCTCGATTCACCAATGTTTTTTTAGAAGAATTCTCCGAGCCCACATCACACAATACGGGATGTCTCTGGTTATACATAAAGGACAAATGTTTTACATTGGGTGTAATGCCTCCGAGACGCTCGCAAACTGCTACAAAAAGCACAATCATAGTATACACAGTTTCTTTGAAGTCTGATTTAGAAATGATATCGGGAGAGTATAAACTGTTTGGCTGTTGAAACATGCAAATTGTATAACCCGATAATTCTTTGAAATGACCGACAAACTTTAACACAAAATTATTTCCGAGTGTTTCATTTAGAATTTTCAGGTCATACACATGTTCGGGAATGTCACAGGAATTGACGACTGGCGCGTACGACCTCCATTGTATAGAGGAATTTGCATACAGACAATGATATCGCTCTAAATTATGGTTATTCAATAACGTTAAACAGGGTTTGTTGAAATGAACGCCACACGAAAGAGGCGTATAATAAACTTTTTGTTTTGCAATGTGACGAATAATGCTTTTGACTCTATCCGAAATACTAACATTATGTCGCATCTTTCTTAATAATGCAAGACATGATAATTACTGTCATTTTAGATATGGATGAAACTTTGGGTATATTTGAAAACGATGTGTTTTATATTCGCCCTTATGCCGATTATATGATCAAAATGCTTCACTGTATGAATGTTCATATTATTTTGTGGAGTTTAGGGGAGGACGATTACGTCAGACGCATTGTGAATGGGTATTTGATCAACATCCGTAACTATGCGTATAAAATTTTTGCCCGTAAAGAGGGAAAAAGGGCTATGCAATTGTATGGCTATTCAAAAGCAGGGGAGCATATTCGACAGATATACGAGGAAGACATTTTTTTAATTGGAGTAGATGATCAGGCGGTTACCAACATGGACACTTCCTACGATTTAAGAATACAGGTTCGACCCTACAAGAGACCTGACAAAAATGACCGAACTTTAATACAGATTTGTCAAAAACTGGTAGATGCAATCGTCTCTTTAAAAAACGAACACTAAGTAAAGACATGTCGATTGATTTCAGTCAAAACACTTTGCACGTGACCGAGGACACTCTACCAGACTTGGTGAATGCACTGACAGAAAAATCATTTTTCAGATATCGTCGAGTAAAACCAATGAAACATTTTTTTACAAAAGACCCCATAGAGGACCCTACTGAAGAGGTGGTGCGTGCTTTATACCACAGTTATTTACAAGAACACATAAATCAAAATATTGACAATCCCTTTAGGCCTCCCAAACAAAACATACCTCGAAAAGGTCAATTATTTCCTCGTAGAAGAGGTAACCAGTCTACAGAAACTTTACTCCGTGAAGCTGGGGGGGAACCTTCAGACTTTGACCAGAAAGCATATGCTTTCTTGACCTTCAGGCAATACTTACGGATTTTACAAAGATTTGTAGCCTTTTCACAACAATATCAAAACATTGATGTATCCATCCCAGTATACAATTCTCTTCTGAATAGCGTTCGATACAATACAATGACAATGTCCGAGGAAATGCAGTCTCGCATCTATAAATACATGTTCCCCAATCATGAAGTACGAGAGCTGGAAACCGACATCTGTTAAAAAAAAAAAAAAAAAAAAAAAAATTTTTTTTTTTTTTTTTTTTTTTTTTAAACTGGAGTTGGTGGCGTTTTCATTTTACGATATTCTAAATGGTTTATAATCCGTACGAGTCCTGTCTGCTCTGTAATAAATTTTTTAAGGAAATTAGGTAACCCTATCTTTAGCCGTTGCCGTTCTGTAAAATTCATATAGGTTATTTGACCTTCAACTCCCTCTAGCATTTTACCATACTTTGAAAATCTTTGCAACAGCCGCAAATAGTCTCTAAATCTTATCATATGATACCCTAGGACATTCGCGAGTGTCACGTCGTCTTCTTCGTCGTCTCCTCCTCCTCCTCCTCCTCCTCCTTGTGGATTAAGTGGAATATCTTTATTTATTTTCCCCCCTCCTGAATCACTCACGTCCATTGGTGTGTCCTCCTCCTTCGGCGTACTGGTCCCTCCCCCCGTTACTGCATTCGGGTCTGGCGCCGTAGGCGGCTGATCGGTTTTGGACTTTTTAGGGCGTGGTACTACATGTTCCCCCTCATTTAAGTTTACCTCTAGTAGGTCATCCTTCTCCTCCACGAGGAGAGTCTTTAGCAGGGCGCCCTCCTTCGCTTGTTTTGCCTCTTTCTCCGCCAGTTTTTTTTGCTTCTCTTCTTCATATTCCTCGACACTCCATACGTAGATTAATGGGTTATTTTTTTGGATTTGGTTTTCCATGTAAGTTGTACATTTCTTTGTTACCTCCTTTTGAAAATCCTCGTCTGACTCTATTGTTGTTCTAAATGTTATATTTCTATTGATATTATAGACTCCGTCGGCTTTCTTTGCCATGGCTAAGGTCATGCACTTTTTAAGAAATTCTTCTTTATAATGGTTATCGTCCAGGGGTTTAAAGTTCGTTGTATCTTTCTCTTTGTAGTGGCTTTTGATCGTGTCCTCTTTCTTCAGATGGCCGTCGACTTTAAAAAGAGTCCCGTCCATAATATCAATAAACTCATTGGCCTCTGGACCCTTTCGAAATAAAAGGGTTTGTCGCGTCAACGTCTCGACAATCTCGTCCTCCATCGTCTTGTTTAAGAAAAGATGTCGTCCACCCTCGAACAGGTACTTTTCCAATCTCCCTGGATTCCTTACCATGACCAGTTTGTCAAATCTCGCATCACCCTCGCTTATCCGGAAAATGTCATTTTTACGGCTCAGTTTTTAAAACGGGTCATGGAGTCTTCAGTCTATCGCGATTTCCCTTTCGCCGAGAGGATGGATCCAGCCGAATTCCAACCCGTGGACTGGACCAAAGCCCTCATTGTCTTCAACAGTCAGCTGGAGCTCGTTCTAGCCCCGGACCCCGTCACCCGACTTCTTCGACTGGATCGACGGTTGAACTATCGGGAGGGTGCCGCCGTTATTTTTGGACCTTTCCGATTTTTGCCTTGGTTTCCGTATCCGTGGCTAGGGATTTTTCTGATTTTCTTTTTTTACACCGCGAGCCGCTTAATTGCAAAACGGTACAAGAGGTATTCTCTGGTCTTGTCCAATAAGGCTGCAAGCGATTCAGGAGCGCCTCCTCCGTAAACACGTGTCGGGCCGCATGGGGAATGGGTTGCGTGAGCATGTCCTGGTACGTCTCTTGGGCTTCGTGGTAGGCGCTGCTCGAAAACGCTTCGTCCCTCAGGCCCGTGAGGAGCTGGTTTCGATCGAACGCATCGTAGACTCGATTTTCCAAAAATTGTTGAGGAAACTCGCAACGCGTATAGTAATCCAAGATCCAGAAATGGGTGACCCAAAAGCAGACGAGTAAGAGACGCGGCACACATTCCACTCGGGTGAAGCGCAGACGGGTCTCGAGGTGTTTCAAAAACGTGGCGAGGAGGCTGGGGGGGTCGCCGCTGCACTGCCTCAACGCCTCGTGTATGTGGGAGGCGTTGGCCGGCGTAATGCCGACCAGGGTGGGAATGAAATCGTTGCCAAAGAGAAACGAGGCCTGGACCAGGCGTTCCAGTGGATAAGGAACGAGGTCGGGTTCGATCGGGTAAAAATGTTTATATCTGTAAATTTGAAGGCTTCGAAAACGATGGAGTCGTAAAAAGGCCAAAATAAACACATCTTGGTCCACACTGATCACGATCGGGTGTTGACACTCGGGCAACGTGTCGGCAACGTGAAAGATTTTGTGTTCGCCTTCTCCCGGCACGTTGCACCCACTCATCACCACTTTCAGCTCCCGGTCGACTGTCTCGGTCAACTTCTGGAGGACATAGTCTTGGACCCGCTGAGCCAGCGTGTTGGGACCGAACAAGATGTTGCGGTAAAAGGATTTTCGAGAGACTTTGGCAGACCGACGACGATCTCTTTGCGCCGGCCATTTCATGGGGACCCCTTCTCCGTCAAAAGAGAGAACGAGGGTCAAACTCTGTGGAGCATGGGGTAAAAAGATCTGCAACAAGCTGTGCAACTGAGTCCAAGTATCCTCACAAATTTCCTCCAACATTTCCGATTCCGAAACTTCGAGACAATGATCAATCGAAATGTAGAGAAAACTCTGGCAGTCGAAGAGCAGCGAATCAAAATAAGCCGGTTCCGAGACCGGTGGTCTCATCAATTTACAAAAATTGGTAATACCCATGGTGGTACAAAAATTAAGTTCAATGACGTATTACAAATTAGATGAAGCTGGAAATGAAATCTATCCGAGGGATCTAGCCGGTCGGGAAGTGGTGCGAGGGGGACGTTATGCCAAATCTTCCGACGGATACGATTACTATCCGAAAAATGAGTTCCACGATGAATATTATCCTTCGATCTTACCCTTGATACAGAAAAAAGGTCAGTATCTCTATCCTTTGAGTGCGAGGGGTAGGCCACTGTACCGTAAAGATGGGCAAGGCAACGAGATTTACGAAAGAATCAATGGGAAATGGATCATAGGAAGAGGCAGGGATGGTAATCAGTATTATGCTCAATTCAACAACGGAAACGAGTACTATCCCGAAGACGGGGGAGTGGCTCGAAAGTCAGACGGATCCCTCTATTATGCCACGACCCGCGAGGGTCAACAAATCTTTCCAAAAGATGACGTGGGAAACGAATATTATGTGACCTATGTAGATTGGAACCAACCACACACGGTTCCACAAAGATACGCCAAGACAAAGGAAGGGGGAGAAATTTATCCCAAGAACACGGAATTACAAGAAATGATTCTAAACGACAGGTATGCCGTAGATGAGAAACCTTTTTATCCAAGAGATGCTTTCAATAACGAATATTACCTTTCCCCCGCGCTGACCAACAAGAATTTGTTAGACGATTATGCGACCACCAACGACGGAAAAATTATATTATTTGGTTTATATGGGGGACAATATTTTACCGATATGAGGAAAGAACCCCCAATTTTACCAGAAAATGTAATTGGTACTTTAATGAGAAATCCACCCGATTTTTTGACCAATATACAATTGGCCAACAAATCTAAGATGCCTCAAATACCCTACCAGTATAAGGAATTGGGTACGAATCAAATCAAATGGGTTCGCCCAAAAAAATCTTCCTCATGGTGGTTATTACTCTTGGCAATGATTGGGACAATGATTGGGATAGTTCTATATATCAGGTAAAAAAAAAAAAAAAAAAAAAAAAAAAAATTTTTTTTTTTTTTTTTTTTTTTTTTTTTTTTTTTTTGTCAATGGGAGTCAACAGATGATGGTGATGATTGATAGATTCTATATGCTGCTGCCAAAGTTCGATCTTCCCCCATATATTGGAAATCTAACAACATGACAGAATTACAAATCTTTTTCAAATAGTCATATGTGGGTCTGTCAACAGCTGCTAGTTGTATCACCCAACCATCTTTCCAATAATTTTGTCCATAGATCTCGTTAAACTCCATCTCGAAATTGGTAAAATTAATTTCATGATCCAATTTTAGAGAAGGATTTCTCGGGTAGTCATCCAAATATACAAAATTATATTGTTGATCCCCATCGTCCCAGGTAAGATCTTTCGTCGATAAACCAACCTTGATGACCTCAAATGGTGGTTTTGTTGATCTGAGAGTAATATGCCATGGAAGTTTTTTATCCTGATAACGGATAAAAGAAGCATGAACTGTGTAAGCATAATCAACCATCTCGAACATGTCCACCCTTCAATTTCCCACACATTTAAAAAAAAAAAAAAAAAAAAAAAAAAAAAAATTTTTTTTTTTTTTTTTTTTTTTTTTTTTTCATATAATCATTATCTTGACTGCCCAGAGATCGTGCCATTATGTTCAGGTGGTACGATAGACAGAATCGTCGTAAATGTAGTGAACCTACCTATACACATTATAATTATGTATATCACGTGATACTGATAGAAGACGGGATGGCATGCCTGCTCATGGAAAGAATTATTGAAGACTATAATATAAATGTAATTGATTTTGTAATACATGATTCTACAGTGCGGGACCCTCACATACATTTCATTATTAATGCAGACAATGAAATCGACCGAGGTGTTTGGACAGAATTGCCGTATGGATTTACGGTACATTTAATCCATTTTGATGCGTCGATTCTTCATAATTTGTCTAATAATTGTAATTGTTGTGTTTTTACGTTAGAAGATAGGTGTATTAAAAAGATATGGGATAGCATGAGTACTTTTCATGATATCGTACACCTGAATTTACCTACTCGACTTTTCCAAAAAGCTGTTCGAGAATGTCAGAAATATATTGTACCCGTACCCATTAATCATCTTAAATCGGAAATTGAACAATTTTTGAAAGGTAAATCGTTACAAGAACTCTTTTTTGAAAGAGATATAGTTTTTGATAGAAATATAGCTACTTATTTTCAAAGTAACCTATCTAACAAATATTTATTTAAAAAAGACCCTCAAGTAATCTATGTTGGATGGCACTTCATGAAGGATCGTTGTAGATATTTAATGTGCCTTCACTGCATGCAATTACTTCTTTATGGAGAAGAGAGTAGTGTGGAGGAGAGTATTTCTAGATATTACTATACTATGTGTAGCTATAGTTTTCCATCCTATGTACGAAGAAAGGAAAATTGGTGCCACTTATGCAGACAGGTACCTCTCTTTCATATCATAACTTATAAAGAGTATGTGAAGCAGTATCTACCTGACAATCTTCTCAAAAATCCATACAATGAATCATTTATCAAAGTTCAAAAATGTGAAATGGGTCAATATAACATGACCCAGCTGAAATCTAAATATACACCCCTCCGGCCGCGGGTGACATTAGCCAATGCTCACCTTTCAGAGAGGCCGCCGTAAGCGTGGACCTCTTTCCCTGGCGCTGTCAGCGTGGACCTCTTTGCTTGGAGTGAGCTCTCCTATGAGAGAGTGGCACCTGCCGTGTGTGATAAAATTTATTGTAATGGGCCCCTTTAAGGTGGGGAGCATGGAAAATGATGAGGTGATTTTTTAATGTCTAAAAATAAAATTCCTTATGTTGTTTATTTGAGATGATTTTTTTCCTTTTAGCTCAATGTAAAAATTAAATTGAATGAAACTAATAAAGAAATTGTGAACAATTAATTAAAAAATGACAATTTATTCATTTAATATGTTACACCACATCACAAACTAAAATTTCCATCTTCATAGATTCACATAACGAGTTATGTTTTTAAAAAAATGGAGGAATATATTTGAAATATGTTTGCACTTTATCGTTTACCACAAAATATATTTCATCAGGTGGAACTATTTCATTTGTTGAAGTTATTTTTAAGATAGTCTTATTTTGCACACTTAAGTTGAAATTTCCATCTTCATCCACATAACGATTGGTCGGTTGCATCGGCTCTCCGACGATATTGTCCATGAAAGTATATTGATTTAATGGTTGCTGTGGCTGATCTGCAAAATTGTATGAAGGTTGCTGTTCTGGAGTCAATAATCTTGGTTGCTGCTCTGCAGTCCTTGGTTGCTGCTCTGGAGTTCTTGGTTGTTGCTCTGGAGTGAATAATCCTGGTTGTTGCTCTGGAGTGAATAATCCTGGTTGTTGCTCTTGAGTCAATACTTCTGGCTGTCGCTCTTGAGTCAATACTTCTGGCTGTCGCTCTTGAGTCAATACTTCTGGCTGTCGCTCTTGAGTCAATACTTCTGGCTGTCGCTCTTGAGTCAATAAACCAGGATCCATTTGCTCGTCCATTTCTTGGTCTGAAGGGTCTGTTTTAATCACTGGTTGTTTAGACCTTTCAAATTCTTTGCATATTTCTACATAATTTTGCACACTATAATCCACATATCTTTTAAGCCATTCTAGAAGTCTAACATCACCCGTTTGTGAAAATTCTATAATAGGCGATGATTGGGGATCCAGTTGAGGGTCCAAACTTTCACTTTCCACCATGCCATTCGACCATGCATTTAAAAATTCACCAATTGCTTGAAACTTATATCTTACACTTTTCATAACGCCAATCATTTCATCCAAAGTGAAAACACAGATATCCTTAGATGGTTTCTTTAGTTTATACAGCACTGGTTCAGGTACCAGATCGTTCAAATAACGCTTGGCATATCGCCTAGCAAATGCAGTAGGATTACTATATCCCAAAAAGCGTCCCACTTCTTCAGCTCTCCAGTATATACCACCATCTCCACCAACCGCTCCACACAAATACGGCTTTTCTTTGAAAGCTAATCTGAACCACATTGTACAAAAGCTCTCGAATGAATGCAAAGAGTGAATCCAGACATCTCTATATATACAAAAAAAAAAAAAAAAAAAAAAAAAAAAAAAAAAATTTTTTTTTTTTTTTTTTTTTTACCTGCTTTGAAGAAAAAAAAAAAAAAAAAAAAAAAAAAAAAAAAAAAAAAAAATTTTCTTTTTTTTTTTTTTTTTTTTTTTTTTTTAAGGATTTAAGAATTCAGCTGGTATGTCTTTCTCATTCAAAATGTTGTTCAGATTGAGGATGGAAAGCTCAACCATGCTAGGAGTTATCGGTAAGGATGGCACTCTCTACTGGGCTGCTTCAGATGTCGGTCGGTTATTAGGTTACAAGTCCTCCACTACAAAATACAAAAATACTGAATCTTTAAAAGACGTAATACGAAATCCTCATCATTTAAAAAAATATTTATTGAGTAGACGTTTAGTAAATCATGCAGAATTACTAAAAGAGTTTCCAAATGGAGATTTATTTGAAAAAATAAAAGTAATGCAACAACATTTAATGAAAGGAATACCAGAACTGTGGGTCACTACAGAAGAAGGTGAAAGTTTTTATGACTGGTTAAAGATTTATACAGCCACTGTAATGGAGATAGAAGAGGTACCTCCGTCTTTGTTTCATGATAAAGTACATGGTATTGTTGTGTGGATGGATGCCATACCACCCACAAATGTATATGTTTTTACGAAAGAACAATCGCATCATTTTATACCAGCCTAATCAATAAAAAATTTTTTAACCTTTTGTCTGGATCTATCTTAAACACTTGCTCAATGTTTTTTTATTATATAGTTACTTACTCAATGTTTTTTATTGTATAGTTACTTGCTCAATGTTTTTTTTATTGTATAGTGCTTAATGTTTTTTATTGTTTGAGTTATTCACAATGCTCAAATATTTTTCCTATCCGAAATCCTTGCTCAATATTTTTTTATTGTTTGAGTCCTTCACAGTGTTTCATTTATTTTATTGTCCCATGTATTTTGTATTGATTTTTGCCTGTTTGACTTATTTACAGTGCTCAACATTTTTGACCATCATGGAGAATTTTTATTGTTTGGGGTATTTACACAGCTCAAGTTTTTTTACCGTTTCGAGCACCGCCCATGTATTTTGTACCTATCGAAAAAACTTTTTTATTGTTTGGGGTATTTACAGTGCTCAAGTTTTTTTACCGTTTCGAGCACCGCCCATGTATTTTGTACCGATCGAAAAAACTTTTTTATTGTTTGGGGTATTTACAGTGCTCAACATTTTTCACCATCTTGTTGATTTTTTATTGTTTAACTTATTTGCAGTACTCAACTATTTTTACCTACTCTAAAAGTTGCTTAATATTTTTTTATTGTTTAAAAGATTGACAGTGCTCTACTATTTTGCCGTCCTAAATACTGATCAATGTTTTTTTATTGTTTAAGCGATTTGCAGTACTTTCTATATTTTATCGTCCCATGTATTTTCTATGGATTTTTGCCTGTTTGACTTATTTACAGTGCTCAACATTTTTGACCATCTTGGGGAATTTTTATTGTTTGGGGTATTTACACAGCTCAAGTTTTTTTACCGTTTCGAGCACCGCCCATGTATTTTGTACCTATCGAAAAAACTTTTTTATTGTTTGGGGTATTTACAGTGCTCAAGTTTTTTTACCGTTTTGAGCACCGCCCATGTATTTTGTACCGATCGAAAAAACTTTTTTATTGTTTGGGGTATTTACAGTGCTCAACATTTTTGACCGTTATAGGGAATTTTTATT
This sequence comes from Salticus scenicus, assembly GCA_963930645.1. Taxonomy (NCBI): domain Eukaryota; kingdom Metazoa; phylum Arthropoda; class Arachnida; order Araneae; family Salticidae; genus Salticus; species Salticus scenicus. The sequence goes on along the minus strand of OZ005650.1, from coordinate 347,300,465 downwards.
GTTTAACTTATTTGCACTACTCAACTGTTTTTGCCTACCCTAAAAGCTGCTCAATATTTTTTATTGTTCAAGGGATTGACAGTACTTAACTATTTTTGCCGGTTTCGCCATTTCTCATTTTGTATGGATCAAGTGTGAATTTTTTTTACAAATTCTTTAGAAAAAAGGGTCATTTTATTTTTTATAATAAAATTGTACAAACCTATTATTTTTTCTAATGTTTTTTAAAAAAATTTTCAGTTCAATTTAAATTAGAAAAAATTATAGGTTTGTACAATTTCATTATAAAAAATAATAGGTTTGGCCAACTTTATTAGAAAAAATAAAATGGAGTAATTTACTATAAAAAAACCTCAATATATTAAAAAAAATGATGATAATAATAAATAAATAAATATATATATATATATATATATATATATATATATATATATATATATATATATATATATATATATATATATATATATATATATATATATATATATATATATATATATATATATTCATTATTATGATGGTTATTATTCCATGATAATCGTGGGCAACGTCTCATAGTCTAGAAAGCATTTATAAAATTTCATGTCTTCGGCGACTAAATTGACGGATTTGGGGATGGCCACCGTCGCCTCAATGGGTACGCGATCCCCATCTTCGAAAAATTTCTCTTCAAAACAACAAGCCACTCCATTGCCTCGCAACGCATTCACTTCCATGTTGCCGATTTTCATCCCCCCTCTTCGGCTGCGGCCCTTTACGGGCGTTCCCAACACTCGGTCCGTCACCCACGAGTCGGGAGCATACATATGTTCGCTACTCAAATACGCCACAGCAAAATAGAAGGTGCGACCATAAAACGCCTTGGCTCCCTTCATCAGGCGACCCTCCGAATTGTGCACGGTGAGAGCGTCCTGTCCCTGGGCCTCGATCACCTGACCCATCGTCATGCGAAACAAACAGTAGGGATTGACAATCAGATCGGGTTGGACGACCCGATCCAACGTGGGCACGGCTTCTGCGATCCGCAGCACTCCTTTCTGGCCGTGCAGGCTGCATAGTTTGTCGCCCGTACTGCTCTCGTGCTCCTGTTCCACGCTGATGGTCAGTTTGTCTCCGCTCAAAACATGTTGCAACACCCGAAAAGGCGATTTGGCAAAGTAGAGGCGGTGCTCTTGCGGCGACACCCTCTCCACCCGCACGTGGATGGAGTAGGGCTCGACTTCCACTCGCTCTCCGCTGATGCAGGTGCCCAACAACGTCGACTCCTCGTCCACGTCGCCGTGCACCGGATAGAATCGGGTCCAAGCGGTTGCCTTCACTTTGAAGCGGAGCGTGTAAAAGCGGTACGAGTCGAACGAGCGGCAGCCGGCTCGCTTCACGATACAATCTTCCTGCGTCATGCCCAAGAAACTCATGTAGGTGACGGTCACTTTGGGTAAGAAGAGCGTAAAGTGGGGAGAGAAGCCATCCTCGACCGGCTCCAGGAGGGGCAGGTGATCGGGCAAGGGAGCGTGGCGATAAGCCGACACCGTATCCAGGAAATACAGGGCGTAGCGGGGATCCGTCGCCAGGATGGCATTTTTGAGGGCGTTGAAAGCCAACACGTTTTTCAGAAAAGCATTGTGATGGTAGTAGGGATTCAAGTCGACCAGGTAACTGTGCGCTTCCTGCCGTACCTCGTGACCGAAAAAATACCGGCTCCAATAGAGTTCGTCGTAAGGCGTGACCCAGAGGGGGGTGTCGGGAAGCCGCTTCATGATCAATCCCATTTTGTAGCGAATCACAATAAATTTTCCCCTCTCGTAACACTCAATGTGTTGAAAACGTTCTTTGAGTCGCAGCAGATCCATCTTCCAAAAACAGGCTCGGGTCACCGGAATGCAGGCCTCGTTCACGACGACGAAATACGGACTGTCCCACTGCGGCTCGAGGCGGAGCCACTCCCAAAAGGGACTCTGTTGGGGATCTTGATACACCACATCCAACCCGTCGACCGTGGACACGACCACGTCCCGCGCCATCATGTTGGTTCGCCCGACGTTCTTGGTCTCAAAGATGCCCAACTTGCAAAACCAACCTTCGTAACTCGGATGAAACGGTTCCAGGAGATACTGATTGACCTTGTTGGACATTTGCCGAATGACCAGGTACAGGAGATACGGATTCAGCGGATAGGTCTGCGAAAGCACTTCGCGATAGCAGCCCATACTCTTTTCGATAAACACTTCGCCATTGTTGCCAATCTCGCGATGACTCTCGTGGATTTCGCGCGTCATTTTACCCGCCGATTTCCCCTCTTTGAAATAGACGGTCTTTCGGGAGAGGACATGGAGGAGACAGCCCGTTTCGATCGAATGACACACAATCGCCAGTTTGGACTTGGCCGTCTTCCAGTCGTGCTCTCGAAGGGGAGCATACAAATATTTGATAAAGAGTTTGGTGAACAAATGTCCGGGGCTCACCACAATTTTGTTCCCCAGATGATCAATATCAAAGAGATCGTCGTGATAAATTTGTTTCATGTAGGCCGACAGGTGCACCGGGTAAGGGCAGTGCGAAAAAAAATGAGGGTCCTCGGAGGATTCGGAGCCGTCGTTCTGGACCACCACCAAATCGCCATAGCGTCGACCTCGAAAGTCAGCCATGTAATAGCTCAGTTCTTTGCCGCGATCCTGCTCGTTGTAGGAATACACCCGGACCATTTTTTTCTGAATGACATGCGTGTTGGTCGGATCGTTGGTATAGAAATAGGGAACGTGGCGCAAAAAACCATTGATGATGAAAAAACCTTGACCAATGTCCACGGTTTCAAAAGGAGACGCTGAGGCGGCGGGAGGTGGTAAGGGTTGTTGAAAAAGACGCTGGCCCTGCCGAATGGCGAAATCCAGACGCGATCCAATCATGACGGGAAAGACATCTTTCAAATATTTCTTGGGTTTATAGTAGACGGAACAAGCGTACACAGTTTTTTGTAAAATGTGTTGGTGAAGGTCATCCGGTCCCAAATATTCCAAATGACATTGAAGTTTATGATGTAAGAAACCAATAAAATTATTGACGTGGTCATCGTAATTGCTGACAATGGGTTTAATCATAGCCGGGACGTTGAGCCGTGGCATATTTGACGCGCATGAGATGCACACGCTCTTCAAAGGTCCGATCGAAGGCGCTTTGACACTGGAAAAGAGTATAGACACAGAGGGAAACGGTAAAGGTCACCACAAAAAGACAATATAAATTCAATTTGTGTAGGTAGGGAGCATGAAGAGAATAATGATGACCAAAAATGGACTTTAAAAAAGATTGATAGGATGCCATAACTTTATATTCACAGAACTTTATTTAAAAAAAAAAAAAAAAAAAAAAAAAAAAAAAATTTTTTTTTTTTTTTTTTTTTTTTTTTTTTTTTTTTTTTTTTAAGATTTATATAATGAATAAAACATTTTTTGTTTCTTCTTAAAAAACATGTTTGCCGAGGTTGTTTGTATGAGTTGTTATGATGGCTTATTGTTTCCTTTGGAAATTGCATTCGCTAACAATCCAGACCAAATTTATATATTTCAAATCGCTCCTCCTGCATTTTACAAACAGACCATGAGAGATACAGTTTTGACAAGATCTAGAATGTACAACAAAGATCGATTTTCGAATTCTACATGTCAGCGATATAACACAATTTCTCCAGTTGCTGTTATTAAATTACAAGAAGCCACCTGGAGAATTCAGCTCATGTATGAATATCAGTTGTTATTTCCACAAGACAATATATTAAAGGTGCGTGGAAAATTTCAATACAATTTCTTTAAAAATATATGTGAATTTCCAAATGTTGAAATAGTTAAAATGAAGACAGGTGTACGAGTTTTAGGTTGTACTCATAGACATCCAAGAATGGTACAATATCGCTGCCCTGGAATAGAAGTACGAACCATGGCTGCCCTGGGATAGACCCTGAAATAGAAGTATCGAAAAAAAAAAAAAAAAAAAAAAAAAAAAAAAAAAAAATTTTTTTTTTTTTTTTTTTTTTTTTTTTTTTTTTTTTTAACTTCTATTTCAGGGTCTATCCCAGGGCAGCCATGGTTCGTACTTCTATTCCAGGGCAGCGATATTGTACCATTCTCGGATGTCTATGAGTACAACCTAAAACTCGTACACCTGTCTTCATTTTAACTATTTCAACATTTGGAAATCCACATATATTTTTAAAGAAATTGTATTGAAATTTTCCACGCACCTTTAATATATTGTCTTGTGGAAATAACAACTGATATTCATACATGAGCTGAATTCTCCAGGTGGCTTCTTGTAATTTAATAACAGGAACTGGAGAAATTGTGTTATATCGCTGACATGTAGAATTCGAAAATCGATCTTTGTTGTACATTTTAGATCTTGTCAAAACTGTATCTCTCATGGTCTGTTTGTAAAATGCAGGAGGAGCGATTTGAAATATATAAATTTGGTGCAATTTCCAAAGGAAACAATAAGCCATCATAACAACTCATACAAACAACCTCGGCAAACATGTTTTTTTAAGAAGAAACAAAAAATGTTTTATTTATTATATAAATCTTGAAAAAAAAAAAAAAAAAAAAAAAAAAAAAAAAAAAAAATTTTTTTTTTTTTTTTTTTTTTTTTTTTTAATTATTGATGGTTTTTATATTTTCTAAACGCTGCAGCTAATGTGAGGTCTTCACTTTGCGAATTGGATTTTGAAAAAGTCACATTTGGTAAAATTTCTCTTAAATAGTTATAAGTTTGTAGGTCTACCGCTTCAATAATAGTAGTTTTATCGTCTTCCTTCAGGTGAGAATCATATGCTTTTAAAATGATGTCTTCCACATCCCATTCATTAGCGTAATAATCATATTTGATGTCCTCAGATCTAAGAAAATGACTTATAGTATAATTGTAATATAAATCTTTATACTCAAATGTAAGATTATCGGTCAGTAAACCGATAGTAACAGTCTCAAATGGGAAGTCAACGGATGTAAAGGCCATGTTCCATGGAATCCAAGTTCCCCCTTTTGAAGCAAATGTTATATGGGCAGTGTAATGACAGGCTATGGTGAAAATAAATTATTATTCATTAAAATTGAAATATGTATAAATATATTAAAAAAAAAAAAAAAAAAAAAAAAAAAAAAAAAAATTTTTTTTTTTTTTTTTTTTTTTTTTTCAAATATATATAGTCTATCCAAAAGTTATGGAGTTCATCATGGATCCCATCGAACCCCTCATTCAACATGCTCTTCATCATGAGGTGGATCAAAGTACCAATCCTTACCTGACGTTGGAAACTATCATCCAGCGATTGTATCGAAAAATATTTGAGCATACACGCGTTCCTCCCAACTATGGTGACGCTGCCTTCCGAGCCTTTCATGAAGACATTTTGACCGCTTATGAGAAATTACGGGCGACCCTCTCGCACGACGAACGAGCGTCTGTCGAAAGGGTTTTGGCCAAAGACAATCCCCATTCCTCAGAACTCACCAAATTTGCCTGCTGTTGGTACAAATATGATGCCACGGCCACGTGTCGATGGTTTGCGGTCGACGGTGTCCTCGGAAATCATCCCAAAGCGTACGTGTCCGACGCTTTCGCTCCTGCTTTTGCTCAGCACAACGGAGCCGTCCGAGCCTTGTACACCTACTACACAGATCCCGGAAAAATCAAAGAGATTATCGAAGTGGCTCTGGAGAATCGCGAATCACAGGACCCAGACATTCAACGATGTGCCGCCCTCTATGCGGACATGGCGGGCGAAGAAGCCATGAAATGGGTAGCGGCTGAACGCAAAGCGAAACTGCAACAACCCCCCTCCAAACGTAAAAAGCTACCCTAAAATCGGAACGAGTTCCGGGGCTCGTTGTAAGAGGTGCCGACGCATACCCTCCCGAACCGAGAGGGACCACTGGGAAGAAGGGTGGTCCAAGAAAGTCAACAGCCTCAGATAGGCTTCATGGACGTCGTCTACGGAGGCGAGATCGATTCGAGGGGAGGAAAGAGGGGGGGTGAAAGGATGACAGGTCGGAGGTAAGAAGACCTCTTGATCGGAAGACGCTTCGACTGGCAACGAGGTGTGGTGGAGAGGGTGGGGACAATGAACAACGCGCGTCCAGAGGGCATTCCAATGCAGATGTAAGTGACTGGTGAGCACTAAGGTCCATTGGTTGGAAGGAATGCATACGTCGAAAGGCGGTTCGATGAGAAGGTATAAAAAACGATTGCCGTATCGAAAAATAGGCTCAAATTCAGAAACGGGTTCTAATTCTGGAATAGCATTTAAATAAAATTTAACCAAAAAAGGATACCGGCCAAAATAACCATGTAAAATGGTGGAACGGGTAAAGGATAAAGCCTCTTTGAAATAATCCATCCTCTCAAATGATGTAAAAAAATTTCTAACCTTAATTTAAAAAAAAAAAAAAAAAAAAAAAAAAAAAAAAAAATTTTTTTTTTTTTTTTTTTTTTTTTTTTTAATTTAAATTAAATTTTTTTTTACTTTAGTTGAAGATGAGTCTTTGCACGAGGATTCAATATTATGATATTGACGATGTCATAAAAATTTTCCAACAACTTCTCCGAGAGTGTATGTATTTGGCTAATTGGAGATGTACTACAATAATAGATGATGTAGATATATCTGAACTGGATGAAGCTTTACTTACTATGTATCGTTATATTTTAAATATCTTAAATGAATATTTTACACTATATCCAGGTATTGGGAGAACTCCTCAAAAATGGGTAAAAGTCCATGAAAAATTGAAAGATAAGATCCATAAACAGTACGTTTCACCACGCGTTGCTCGCCTATTAAAAGATAAAAACTTCAAATCTAGAAAAATGTATCCGTTTTTGATTTTGGAATGCTCAATTTATTCTGGGGTGTGTGTCGCTAAATGTGTTACCAAATTCAACAATCCCAACAAGATTTTTGACATTGTATCTGAAGCATTTATAGAAACTTTGAATAAAGAGAAATTATTCGATTATATAATAGAGGATATTTATTATCGTAAATGTAATCCATTCTTTTACCAAAGAATTAAAAAAAAAAAAAAAAAAAAAAAAAAAAAAAAAATTTTTTTTTTTTTTTTTTTTTTTTTTTTTTTTTTTTTTAAATTTAAATTAAATTTTTTTTTACTTTAGTTGAAGATGAGTCTTTGCACGAGGATTCAATATTATGATATTGACGATGTCATAAAAATTTTCCAACAACTTCTCCGAGAGTGTATGTATTTGGCTAATTGGAGATGTACTACAATAATAGATGATGTAGATATATCTGAACTGGATGAAGCTTTACTTACTATGTATCGTTATATTTTAAATATCTTAAATGAATATTTTACACTATATCCAGGTATTGGGAGAACTCCTCAAAAATGGGTAAAAGTCCATGAAAAATTGAAAGATAAGATCCATAAACAGTACGTTTCACCACGCGTTGCTCACCTATTAAAAGATAAAAACTTCAAATCTAGAAAAATGTATCCGTTTTTGATTTTGGAATGCTTAATTTATTCTGGGATGTATGTCGCTAAATGTGTTACCAAATTCAACAATCCCAACAAGATTTTTGACATTGTATCTGAAGCATTTATAGAAACTTTGAATAAAGAGAAATTATTCGATTATATAATAGAGGATATTTATTATCGTAAATGTAATCCATTCTTTTACCAAAGAATTTAAAAAAAAAAAAAAAAAAAAAAAAAAAAAAAAAAAAAATTTTTTTTTTTTTTTTTTTTTTTTTAATGATATGTATGTGTGTGGAAGCTTCAGATTCTCTCAGTTTAGCCATGGGTTCGAAGGTATACAAACCTCTTCAAGAGGATCCTGTTAGAATGGATTTCATATTGGAAAATATTTTTGCTCATTTATTAAGAGTGTATTACTACAATCCTATGACGGCAATCAATGAAACGGAAAAAGAAGTATTGGAAAAGGTCATAAACACTCTGGATACTTACAAAAAAAATTGTGCGGACCGTCTGCGAGGAATTTGTGAGCGACTTGATGGCGTCGATGAAAATACGATTGACTCTATTTTATCCGGTCTAGCCAATGAAGTGTTCAGTCATGGTATAAACTGGAGCAGAATTATGACTTTTTTTATTTTTGTTGGAGAACTGACCAACTTATGTATGGGTAAAAATTTACCCCACTCATTTGTAATGGTGACGTTTCACTCCTTTTCCCAATTGGTTAAACGCAGATTGGAAACATGGATACTAGACCATGGAGGATGGAATGACTGTAATGTAATAAAATAAATCTATTTGAATTCAAACTGTGTCGTGTCTTTTTTGTAAAATAAAGTACGATGAACTTTAATACGTACAGTTTATATTATGGTAAATTTCACAAGGCTTCTGTTTCCCATTTTAAACGTAACATAATTATTTTTAATTTTGAATATTCTCCTTATGAAACTTGGATCCTTATGAGAATGTATCCCCCTGAAACGGTGTCTATCGATTCGGATAAGCCTCTTTTATTGGCATTAAAAGCCTTTTTTAAATCGGACGTACCGGCTTCCGTTGTTTGTAACCGAAAATATCTGTGGACCATTTGCCTCGGAAACAATCGTTTGGTGTATCCTGTCAATCGAGACACTCAGAGTAACACTACCTTTCAATTTTATGCAACGCCTTACTATGTTTACAATCCAGAGATTATTTGCCAATATTTAGAGGGTAACATTAGACCGACTTATGACAATGTATTCTTTTACAAGAATACAGTGTTGTATTTGGATAATTTAGATTTGCCCTTCCCAGGTGGATGTTATTTCAATAAATGCGAAAAGACACCTTTTTATCGGATCTGTTTTTTGTCCAATGAACCTATGGATTACGTAGTCAATTTGGCATCGGAATGGCAATCTCGTCGAGACGTCATGACAATACCTTATTTGAGTAGGTTGGTCATAGCCAATCCTAAATTTATAAAGTTTCAACCCGTTACAGATGCCGGTTTCTACAGCGGAAACATTCTCTCGACGGGTCAGATACAGAAGACACTCAGTTCCAGGAAACCCGAACTCTTGATCCAAGACGTGTTGCTATCCTACTATAAAAACTTGTCGCGTCGTACGAGTGAAAAATATATTAATGATACCAATTTAGGTTTAATTATCGAATATCCTTTTGTACTCACGTATGAGGGAGGGCGTCTCCTCGAACAAAAAAAAGATCCTTCTAAATTTGTCGCTCTGAGTATTAACGGCAACAGTCCGAACCGAGTACTCCATGTCTCTCAACCCTATGAGCGCTATGTGGAATACGATCACGTACCCGCCACCTTGTGGACACCCATTTCGTTTGTACTCTCCTCGTTACTCATCGACACCAACATGAAAAAAGTGACGTTGGATACGGTCGTCATCGGCGTGGTGTACCGAGAAACCTTTTTCTGCTTCAGCCAACCCCTCTTTGAGGGTACACCTACCAAAGAACCCGTGTTGAATGGTAATTACCTTTTGTCGTCGGCCACTATCAATTTGAATGAAGACAGTAACATTCGAGTCATCGAAACCTTCAAATACAATAAAAATTATTCTTTACGAAGAGTTTACTTGAGGGGGTTGGACACGTGGTGTCTCACAAAATCGGAGGAGAGTCATCCGCATCTCAAAAAATTACATTTACCGGCACTCGTGGAAGAATGGGTCCATTTTTTCATGGAAGTCGGAGAACGCACCTTTGATGTGAATGTAAGTGTCGTACGTTTAGCCTTGATGTTATCCAAACACAATTTATGTTACAATTTGAACGTAGGATCGGATGAGAATACAATGTTAACAAATAAAGAAATTAATTTTCATTTGGATGAAGAGGCAGTTATATTTTTAAATAATGCTCGCCTCGCCAAAACGGTCGAGTCCGAATCCTGGCAATGTGTAATATCTTGAAAAAATTAAAATAAAACATTTTTATTCAGGATAAACCATTTTTACATATGATTGTTCTTCAGTATTTGTAAATAGAGTAATTGTCTCGGGAAAAGTTCCATAACAAAAAAGGTTTAACTTGGTAGGTAGAGAATAGGGGGGTGGAGGGGAATCGTTTGGATAGATGTAATGGTTCAACCAAATATTAAATGGTTTCGATTCAGCTGTACTGCTTCCGGTTATTATGGGTATGTGGCAACCGTAGAGGAATTCACACTCCACTTCGCTGATCCTCTCTTCATTGGTTAGTATTTTGTACAAACAATCGGCTTGAATGTATTCAGACTTTTTCAACACAGTCATTAAAGTTGCTTGTGGGATGATTCTTTTTCTCAACAGACCGACAGGCAAAGTTGCTTCCATAATATCTTTCACCATCAAAGTCTCTTTGACACGATACCGCAACAATTGTGTAATATCTTTTGCACTCAGATAAACGCTCTCGTCGTCCCCCACGAAACACAACACTTTGTAAGTGCGCACTTGAATTACAAAGGCCAACATGACACTAGTCCAGTATGATAGTAAATGAACATCAGTCCGACGTTAAAAAAAAAAAAAAAAAAAAAAAAAAAAAAAAAAAAATTTTTTTTTTTTTTTTTTTTTTTTTTTTTTTTTCGCGAGCAGCAGCTGTCGCTTTCACGTATAACGGTTCCCTCCCCAATCTCATTGAGGCATTCAACCATGAAGCAGCTGTCTTTGGTTTGGATGAATGGGGCCTTTCAAAAGGGACCAGGTGCACGATGGGGGAACAATGGAACAATGAAGCAGCTGTCGCTTTCAGTATAACGGCCCATGAAGCAGTTGGTTTGGATGAATGGGACCTTTCAAAAGGGACCAGGTGCATTGAATCCCCGTGATGACTCATTGGTAAGCAACTGCTCTCCGGCAACAACACGTATGAGTTTTAACAATGAAGCAGCTGTCTCCTTGCATCTGTCTGTATTACTTTTTTGTCAGATCAATTTATAATTATTTTTACAATCCTACTGCAGTCTGTTTCATTTTGAATTGGAATTCTCAAATTTCTCCAAATAATTATATCCAACAAGCTTTCTCATTAAAGCGGTTTCTTCGAAGTCGTCGTTTTCTACTCGAGGTATAGGTTTTCCATACGTGTTTGGCGTTATCGGAAAAATTTGAATCTTATGGGGCCAATGATTGGAAGTTCGTCTCTGTTCAAAACGTAGTATTCGCGTTTTTAATACTGATTCGGATACTAAAGACGCCGGTGTCATACAGACATACAATACACAGCGAATATTTGGTTTTTCTCTGAAATGCTGAGGTTGTATGCCCTGATGAATCGTTCTGCTGTCCCATAAAAGAAGCGAACCCGCTTTAGCTTCTACGCAAATATCGGAATCGTGTCCTAATTTGTCCATGTAAAATCGTTTCTGTTCGTCTGTTATTATGTACCAGTCTTTTGAATTATTAATATGATATTTTTCTCGAAACGCTTTGTGTAATTTATGACTGCCTCTCAGCACTCGAAGGGTAGCGTCTCCCTCATTGACGTCGAACAAATTGACCAACCCTTGTACGCATTCAAATCCATTTCTCATAAATGACTGATCTGTATGGAGTTTATCTGTTCCTCGATACCAACCTCGCTTAGTTATTTCGCATGGCAAAGATATGCTGAGACCGTCGTAGCTAGTTAATAATTCGTCGGTATTCCAAATTTTACTAAATGTATCGATCACCTTTTGATTTTGACGAATAGCCCAAGACATGGGATTGTGTCCAAAATCCCAATTCTGTAATAGCATTCCAGACTTTGGAAAAAATTCAAATATTGATTTATACGTCAACGGTTTGTTTTTTACAATTGGAGTTGATAAATATTTAGTTTTGTCGCTGAGCCATTGCCACATTTTATCTTGAAGCGCTGAAAGCTCTTCTGGAGTCAATATGTTATCGATGACTTCGACTCCATCCTCTGCTAGAGTAAAACCCTTGCAAGTGTTGTAAATCATGTTTGAAGAAAATATAAGAAATAATAACTGTAGGTTGTTGGCAGGGTCTTTTATTAAAAAAAAAAAAAAAAAAAAAAAAAAAAAAAAATTTTTTTTTTTTTTTTTTTTTTTTTTTTTTTTTTCAAGTCACGTGTGGGCGGAGCATTTTGTAAGCACTGGCAGTGAAAATATTTATTTACTTATATAATATAATAATTTTATTTTTTACAGATCTCATATCTGTTAATGTTTTAACTTTAAATTTACTCGACTTGCATAAAGAACATAGCAACTCAAAATGCATGGCTGGATAAATATGTTGCCTTAGCATATCTTCTTTAGCAGTATAATATTTTTTATGTATTCTTTCGTACAAATCACAATTTGCTCTATAATAGCCTTTGCTCAATGTACAACAAGGTACTAAATATAATTCTGAAGAGTTTGAAGCGTATTTTTCAAACATTTCTATTATTCGTATGGGTAATCCTCTACAAGCATGAATGGCTACCCATACATTATAGGATGGTATTATTTTTTCAAATTTATCGTCATTGATGTTGCATTGTATAAAATTACATACATTCATATTATGTAATAATTTCATGCCTTTGTACTGTTTCAAATCAACGCATGTCATTTTGGTGTCTACAAGATGAATTCCACAAGCATTTCCAGCACATATATTAATTATATTTTTATTTTTTAAGTCTATGAGATTAAATACAGACAGGGTCTCTGAATATTCTTTCAACAAAAATCTTTTACCAAAGCTATGCTGATAATAATAATCTACAAAATATTTTCGTTTTAAATTTGTAGACTTGTTTAAATTAAGCAATTGGTTAAAAATAAAAGTATTAAGGCATTCTATTGGATTTATGTCGTCTTGCTCTAGATAAAATCCCATATAGTGTCTCAAACTGGAATTGTAAAATATATTCATATTTAGTCTATGGTTCATGTAATAGCAAATCATTAAAATTTTCACAATAGGATGTATGTTATATAGATAGGCTATAATAGAAATAAAATAATGCGTAGATCCATTCCACTGAAGACACTTATCTACGACTTTAGAATCCTCATATATTACTAAAGCGCTGTAAATTTTTTTACATTTCGGATCAGAAAACGATTCACGAAAAGTATATTTCAACGAGTCTATATTTTTCAAAATAGCTATGATTTTATCATTCTTATAATAGAACAATTTTTGGACATCTGAATAAATTAAACGTAAACCAGAACAATACCGATAGATTATCCATAAAATAACGCAAATATATAATATTGACGAATCCATCTTTCAAAATGATGAAAAAGTGTTATGGCAAGTTATACGCAAGTTATACTGTAAAGACTTTTCCATCCGATATATATACATACTGTAATAGTAAAGCCACACCCACTCAAAAAAAAAAAAAAAAAAATTCTCTTTTTTTTTTTTTTTTTTTTTTTTTAAGGCCACACCCACCCTAAAATTTTTTTTTTTTTTTTTTTTTTTTTTTTTTTTTTTTTTTAGGGTGGGTGTGGCCTTAAAAAAAAAAAAAAAAAAAAAAAAAAAAAAAAAAAATTTAGGGTGGGTGTGGCCTTAAAAAAAAAAAAAAAAAAAAAAAAAAAAAAAAAAAAAAAATTTTTTTTTTTTTTTTTAGGGTGGGTGTGGCCTTAAAAAAAAAAAAAAAAAAAAAAAAAAAAAAAAAAAAAAAAATTTTTTTTTTTTTTTTTTTTTTTTTTTTGAGTGGGTGGCTCGATTTTTTACATCCACGTTTTCTTTACAACAATTTTCATTTTACCTTTCAATCTCGTTCCATACTGATGATACTTATTCCCATTTGACAAATAGTCAATCGTTATCCAATTCATGTCTGGATTCACCAACAAGGCATAAAAATACAACAAATAGAGACAGGTTACATCAAATTCACAACTGTTTGGTTTAGTTACTTCTTGGGCCATTTCTTTTATCTTTTTCAAAACGGTCTGTCTATTTTGTGCCAGTGGAAAATTAATGTAGTCAAAATAGGCAGCATTATACCATTGATCACTGTGTTGCGCTACGAAATATAAGTATCCATACAAACTCAAATTTTGTTTAATCTCTTTTATGTGATTGATTCCTTCATTTTTATACTTTTTTACAATTTCAGGTGTTACATCGTAAAACATGTTCCATAATTTATTTTGCATTCGATTCGTCACTCTTATATGCTTAGATTTGACGAGTTCGTCAATCGGTAAACGACTCAACTTTAATAACTTCAAATCGTAAAATTCTTCTTTACAAGACATCTCTTTGTTTCTATAAATCTGTATTGGCCCGTTTTAAATTTTTAATGACGACTCCTTCGTAAAACACCAAAGAAGAATAATTGTCGGTTCTGGCTTTTTTTCGAGAGGGTTCCTCTTCATCTACCATACTAGTAAAATTAAACGCACCCAGTTTGATGTCCGTTTGGCTGAGGTGACCAAATTCCTTTTCAAATGAAATCAATAAATCCGATTCGTGAAAGGATGTGTTTTTGGTTGTTTTCAAATATTGACGAATAGCTGATTTGACATCATTCATCGTTGTGAGACCCCCTACCATTAACTGGACATCCATATGTATTTTAAATTGGACATAAATATCCGCGTGTATAAGATAATCTATTGTAAATTCAGTGACGTACTCGGGCGTATGTCGATAAGGTAATAACCCATTTTCAAGATTAATGTGTTTTTTTAGGTGATAATACAACATTAGAAACCCCCCTCGGTAAGACTGTTCCACCACATAGACATCTTTTTGAAAAGTATTTTTTTCCAATTGCTCCGATGTTTTTTTAGGAGCATCGTCTACAAATTCCGCTTCGAATGGTATCGCCACCACACGATCTTTAAAGGCTTCCGTCGCCTTACACTCTGGATAGTTGTTGGTCGTTGCAAACAATTTGGCAGTCGGAATGCCTCCAGAATTTTGTTCGTACATGTTCCGAAACGTGACAAAGGAGTTGCCCGTGATTTGTTTTATCCGGTTTTCGTCTAATCGTTTTTCCAACTCCTCGCACGTGACCATTCTACAGGAAAAGAGAGTAGAGGCTAGCTCTGGGGTCGCGTTATTGGCGCCATGGTTGGGTGACAAATTCTCCGACTGAATCGAATGATAATAGTTTCCCAACACTTTTCCCATTAATTCCAACAATTTACTCTTGCCATTGCGCGTGAGACCTTTCCAAACAAAAAATTTGCGTTCGTAATTCGTGGCGATAAACACGCTGCCCAACACATCTAAAAGGTACATGAGCAAATCATATTCGAAACAGGTGCATTTGCAGAGGTTGATATAAAAATGGAGCATGGATCTACCCAAATTATCGAGTGGTGGTTCTGGCATCAGGTCAAAGAGGGTTGAAAACAGGTTATCTGTCGTATCGAGAAATAAATTTTGTAAATATTGTAAAAAAAATTTCTTTTGAGTGAGTGTTTCGTAAAGGAATTCCAAGTGAGGAGCATGGTTACATAAATCTCTCATCTCCAGTCGAGCAATGCCCAGGTTGATTTTTTTATCGGACAGAAAAAATTCCGGTACCACACCGCCAATGTGGCCTGTCAACAAATCGAGGACACCGTCTTCTAGCCGTAAAAACCACTTGTGGGTGTCCATCTGTATAATTTTACGCTCCATGTTTGTGTCGCTGGAAATTGCATAGACGACGGACAGGGTGTTAAATTTATAGATGAGATCTTTATCGGGACCTCCCAATCCACCCGAATTTTTATAGTCAGTGTAAAACTCCTTCACGTAATGCCACAAATTATTGACATGATCCTTAATATCGGTGTCTGCCAGCTCTTGCCAAGATTCCGTGAGAGAATTCCAAATGAATCGGCCCGGTTTTTTGAGAGCGTTTTTCAATTTGAGCACTCGGATGGGTAAATGTCGATCTTGCATGCTGCGTACGAGTTCCATGATTTGACTGTGCGTCGTCACCGACAAGATGGCTCTTTGATTGTTCTCCACAATGGAAATTAACTTTTCTTTGTGGGTTTTCGGTCGTTCTTCATACATGTTATTGACGCAGAAATGAAGTGTATTGATCGACATTTCCGTCGTAGCAAATTGTATAATTTTGGGACTAATCAATTTGATCTTATTCAACAGTGGATGATATTCCTTGTCCAACAAGGCATACATTTCATCAGCCAATTGTTGAGAATTCATGCGATAATGTTGACAGAGGGCATAAAAA
The DNA here is from genome assembly GCA_963930645.1 of Salticus scenicus. NCBI lineage: Eukaryota > Metazoa > Arthropoda > Arachnida > Araneae > Salticidae > Salticus > Salticus scenicus. The sequence continues at coordinate 347,284,308 of OZ005650.1, read as the reverse complement.
ACGGGAAAAAAATAATAGCCTTCATTAAATTGCATGATCGTTTTAATGGGGTTGGGATTTGTGGCCAAAATCATGTGTTCAAATTGCAACATTTCGTGCACCTCTCGAAACAGAGGAGGGATATGGGCATTATCCATGACCGACAATCGACCGAAACGTTCAAACCACATTTTCAAAGCATGATTTTGGGTTTCGAACTGAATCATGTTACCCGAATTGAGTTTAAGGTGATTATAAAGCTTCAACACGTTGGAATTGTCAAAATCTAAATTTTTACTTTTACTAATATAACCCTGTTCTTTAGTTTTTTTACACATAAAAGTGGCCAAATCGAGCCAATCCGGAGAATTGTTCGGATTTTTACTAATGGAAGTGTTATAGAGAAGAGTATGCCCCTTAAAAGAAGGGATGACTGGCATCATATACACTTTTAATTCATACAAAATTAAACTAGGTTTGACATTTAACAAATTTCTAAAAAGCGATTTTTCATTTCCTTTACGCTTTGAAAATTTTTTCTTCAATTCTTGTATATCTTGAACAAACTTGTGATCATCAGAATTTCTTGGTACATTGAGAATATTAGTCTGTTGTTCATCGACATAGACTAGTCGCACAGGAACATAACAACTGGTATTAGGTTTGGCAGCTCCAGGGAGCATTGCATTAGCTAAAATGTCTAATTTATAAGCATTGCTATTTCTCAAAGCTTGTTGTATTTTAGTTTGAAGATGCGTACATAACAGGATGTAATCATCATGGGCAATTTTAAATTCAGGTAAATGGATATGGATACCCCAGTGTTGAAGCCTCATGGCAATGATATAAGTGAAATTTGGAATATCGGGTAAAAAAGTCGTTTTTAAAACAGATTCAATGATAGGAACGATTTGGCAATCGGTGGGAGTCTGTCCACTTTCAACCAAATAATCAAAATCTAAAATAACTGCATGGAGCAGAGTAGACGACAAATCGATGGTGAAAGAGGGGAGATTACCCGAATAATTGGTCCACTCTAATGTAAAATCAGAAAAATCTTTAGGGTTTATCCAATATATACCCCCGTTAATATCATAAATAAAATAGACATCAGGTGGAGCTTCACGACAGTGGTTTATCTTGGTCAAAAAAAGAGATGTGTAAACCATAACTTGATTGCTTATGAGAGTATTATCTATATAAATACAAAAAAAAAAAAAAAAAAAAAAAAAAAAAAAATTTTTTTTTTTTTTTTTTTTTCATCTTTAAAAAAAAAAAAAAAAAAAAAAAAAAAAAATTTTTTTTTTTTTTTTTTTTTTTTTTTTTTTTAATACTTCTTGTCTACAGACTGGACAAAAATTTTGCCTAATAAACCATTCTTTTAAACAATTTTCATGGAAACAATGTTTACATTGTAACTCCATAATTTTTTCACCCAAGTTAAAATTTTCCAAACAAATTGTACATTGTTCGTTCATTTCATGAGGATTCCATACTACAACAGGGATTGTATTAATTTTATCTTCCGATACCGGATGTCTGTCATCATATGGATAAAGCCATTCCATAAATGCAATCATGAAATCTTCATTACGTAAAATGAGTCTGTAAATAACCGTCATAGCCTCTGGATCCACTTGGCCATTTCCTCTTTGAATTAAGGAAAATAGTCTCGTAAAAAACTCGTCATAATTATTATCAAATAAAGCAAAAAATATTTCAAAAAGTATGTCATCAGTATCTTCTAAGTCATCCTCCGCATCACTGTCTGAGAAAACTACTGGATTATTAATGAAAGACCCTCTATGGAAATACCGTGAGAAACTCATGGTATAGACTTTGTTACAATCTATTCACATAAACGAATTGTTTTCATCTATCTACATAGACGGACCTATCTCATATTATATTAAAAAAAAAAAAAAAAAAAAAAAAAAAAATTTTTTTTTTTTTTTTTTTTTTTTTTTTTTTTTAAGATTTATTAATACATATACAATAAATGATAAACACAAACACTTCACATTCAATAAATTTTTTATTTTCATTTTTTACAAAGTCATCTTCTATCAGCTGATAGGATTGAGTGAGCGTGTGTACCAACATTATTGAGCATTCCTTCAATAGTTAACCATGTTAACTCTGGATTAACCATTTTTATAAAAAAATAAAATAACTCCAGTGTGGCAATCTCAGAAAAATAACAATCCCTTCCAAAGCTTCTTGCTAACTTTTTTATTATTTTAACTATATTATCCTTGTCTACATTATCCACAAAAATTTCTATTCCTTGAAGTGGATTATTTAATAAAGGATTCAACAAGGTTTCACTGCTTAGATAGTATAAACGTCCAAATTCTTCTCGATTTTCTAAAAGTGTGAAAATATAACTTCGAGCTACATGTTTAATTTTCTTGTTTTTCATCAATTCAAGTGTAATGAGGCGAAACACAGGTCCTTTTCGTTCTTTCATACATTGGATTTCTCTATCCAACGATTCAGATTCGTACAATTCTTTGAACAGAGAATCAATTGGTAGAGTGAATTTTCGGGACATCTCTAGTTCTCGAGACATTTCCAGGGCATAAAATTTCTTTATAAGCTTCTCAACCTCCTTTTCAGCCTCTTTCTGAATCGAATGAATATCATAGCTGCCACTTTCATCTTTTTCATACACTGACATTATATCTTTTAGGGAATCCGTAATCATTTCTACTTTGATTTTTTTGAAGTCTTTGCCAATTTTGGAGTACGCAGATATATATCGATTATAATTGACATAATTTTTAATCTTGTATTTATTAAGAACCTGTTCGTTAAATTGTTTACGCTTCACCTTAAAAATTTTTCTAGAGCGTGGCGATTCTTCAGCGTCTGCCTTCATTACGAATCCTTCTAAAGGACAGTCTGCATAAGCACTGGGATAAGTTTCAACTTTTTCATACAAATCCCCTATGGTTTTGTAATCTATATCCAAAATCGGTACGTAGGGTAGATTCACTCGCTGGAATATGTTTACGGCGTCACTGTACTTCATAAACGTATCCGAATCCAGTTGGTAGATATCAAAGGCTCGAAAAAAGACTGTCTTGCTGCCAAATACGGATTCAGACTCGAAATCGTGATAGGGTATTCTCTTGATATGGGATCCAAATACTTCTCCGAAAATAATGAAATTGTCCTTTAAAATGTCTTTGATAAGTTGTACTTTTTCCAACAGCGGTCCCATGATCCGGTTTAAACCAAAATTACATGTCTTTTCATCCAACACTACATTCCTAGACTGTAGCCTGAACACATGGTTCACGTAACCTATTCCAACATTCGAGCCATCCAATTTTTCAGTGGCGATTAAAGGTATCCCAGAATAAACTTGACTGGTGATCTCGTGATACTTGATAACAGGTCCAGCCATCGTGAAGCGTTTGAATGGCAGCCTTCAGAGTGTGCCCGCCTAGTAGTTGAAAAAAAAAAAAAAAAAAAAATTTTTTTTTTTTTTTTTTTTTTTTTTTTTTTTTTTTTTTTAGTATTATAAAGTATGTAATATACAAATGTAAAATTTGACAATGACAATTAATATGTCCTCTCAAAGAATCCTGGATCGAGACTGGAATAAATTTGTGAATGAAAATTTTGAAAAATGTTTTTGGGAGAAAAAGCAAATAATATGTATTCGACATCATGTTTTTAGAGACGAAGAAGATCTTCTAACCATTTTAAATTTTCTTTTTAGAGATTGTGGTTTTCAAATGAATACATATATTAACCACAATAAATATGAATATATTCAACGTGGTGCAATTTTCTTGTATTATTTTATTTTACAAAAATCGTCGTTTAATCTTTTTTATGATGTTTGCGTTAACACCATTCGAAAGAAAGGTCGATACCGAAGAAAAAGGAAAACGAGAATGCTTCTCTTCGACCATCCTTTTACGTTTTGTAATAATGATCACATTCATTTCATGGCAGCCTCTCGTCGATACATCCATCCAAATACCTGGGAAGTTGTAGGTAAAGGATTAAAAGTACAATTAATTAAAAAAGAAGAATATCTACATTATAAAAAGATCTATATTGAATCTACTTTTTATTGTAACGAAACATTCAACTCATTGTATCCGTTAAAAGAATTATGTCTCTCTACAATATTGTCTAATGTACAAGATATTGAGAATTTGAAATTGCCAACTCCTCTTGTTCGGGAAGTTATGAGAGCAAGTTATCGATATATGACATTACCAATTGGTAAATGCCTACCTTTTACAAATATTAAACAGACATTTATAGATACTTTTTCACAAAAAGACGCAGTTATTAATATGGATACGTTGATAACCTATAAGTTTAAAATTCCTTTATTGCATAGGCCGACCATAGTTCATTACATTTATCTAAAAAATGATTGTGTTTACAACATGTGCTCAGAATGTATAAAAGCATATTTTTATGGCTTGGATATTGAAATTGAAAGAGTTTACTACTATAAATATATGATGTTTAATAGAAAAGTTAAATTAAATTTTTGCATGCATCCTCAATATTGGTGTCATTTATGTAAAAGGGTACCTCTATTTCGAATCTTAAAAACATATGAAAATATTGATATTGATACGGCATACATCATGATTGAATCATTTAAACTTTACCAAAACCAACTGATTTTTATGGAAAGAAATTATAAGCAAATTGAAAGATTATTTAATTATGTGGGGTTAGTTTATGGACTACTTGCTTTTGAATAGAGACTTATCATAAAAATATTTTATTCTGGATATAGGTTGTGAAAAAAAAAAAAAAAAAAAAAAAAAAAAAAAAAAATTTTTTTTTTTTTTTTTTTTTTTTTTTTTTTTCAATTATATATAGACGTTGCTACAATCTTTCTTAAAGATGTCTCATTTTCTTTATGCTGTGCACATCACTTTCTTATATAAAAATGGAGAACGGTATTTACCATGGCATGTTTCTGTTACAAGTACCAAACCTCCTTTTGAAACAACAACTATTGGATTATTGGATAAAAGTATCGATTTGAATTATGATGACCTCAAATACAATATCAAACACACCGATTCTTTTCCTCGGCCAGATTATATGAAGATTGACCACCTATTCTCAAAAGAAGATATGCAAGTTCATTTGTATTCCATGTTTGTCGAAAAATGGCAAGGAGAGAATTGGGACATTTCCTTGGGAGCGGTCGACGAACCCACCTACATCTATCTGTTGAAGATCGTGGGTGAGAAATGTGTGACGTTAATCAAAAAGGAACACCCCATTAACACGGATCGAACGCTTACCTCAGCCTATCAATGCTTTCAAAAGAACAAACCTTAAACTCCGCCCACGAATTTAAAGAGTCTACCCGTTTCATCCTGTCTCATTCTGCTGCTGCTCCCGATGTTGGCCTTTATCATTAAGGAGACTCAATGCCACGTGTTGTGTGTGATCGGGGACGATCGTAAGATCTATTTGAGCATCACAGAGCTCGGATGGTGGATTGACAAGCCAAAGTACTTTAAGAAAGGGAGCCAGCCATTGAAAGACATTGTCAGTGATCCACCCATTGGAATAGAAAGCAGACCCTTTATGGAGCGTGAAACTCTTCTCCCCTTATTAGAAAAGTGTCAACATTTCGAAATATATTTTTTGAGAAAATTACTATCGGATAAAGTGGCAGTATCGGTCATTGCTTATGAACAAATCGACAAAGAATCATTACCAGTCATCAAAAGATCGAATGTGTTCACCCAAACACTCACAATGTGGGTGGAATTCCAAATTGAAAGGGCTGAGATGTACTCTCTAGCCAAACTGTACGACGACGGTCCACCACCGTCTTTTGTTTTGGAGACTGACCCCCTGTTTTTGGATTTAGAAAACTTTGACGAGCGTGGACCAATGAAGTGTGAGCAGTTTTGAAAGCTCCGCCCACAGAGAGGGTAGAAAAGCGTCCGCTCGTCTCATTCTGCCTCTGTTGCCTCTCACCGTCCGCTCGTCTCATTCTGCTTCTGTTACCTCTCACCGTCCGCTCGTTTCATTCTGCCTTCCAGATGTTGGCGTTTTTAATTAAGGAGGGTAAATGTTACGTGCTATGTGTCATCGGAGAGGATCGCAAGATCTATTTGAGCACGAAAGACCTTGGAAGGTGGATGGACGCACCAGAGTTTTTTACCGATAAAGGCGGCCGACCACTTAAGGAGATTATCAGCGATGCACCGGTTGGAATAAGAACAAGAGAATTTATGGATCGTGAAACGCTCATCCCACTACTAAAAACGTGTAAAGTGTTGGAAATATATTTTTTAAAAAGAATACTCTTGGATAAAGTGGTAGTATGCGTTACCTTCTCCAAACGAATGAACAAACAATTGGAATTAGACGTGATTGAAAGGCATAATGTGGATAAATTTACTTGGTCATACAAAAAAACACTGACAATGTGGACTGAAAATACAATTGAAACAGCCGAGGGCTATGCTATGGCCAAATTACATTATAGTCCACCGTCCCCATCTTTTGTTTGGGAGTAGATCAATGTGGGCCAAGGGCCAAATTGTCTGTTTTTGGATGAAAAGTATGTAATAATTTTTTCATGATTATGTATGTGTAGATAATTAAAATTGATTATTCTTTTTTAAATTTTTTGTTTTCTTTCACTGTTGTTTGCCAAATTGTTTGTTTTTGGATGAAAAGTATGTAATAATTTTTGATGGTTATGTATGTAGATAATTCTTTTTGAAATTTTTTGTTTTTTTTCACTGTTGTTTGCCAAATTGTCTGTTTTTGGATGAAAAGTATGTAATAATTTTCGATGATTATGTATCTGTGTAGATAATTAAAATTTATTATTCTTCTTTAAATTTTTTGTTTTCTTTCACTGTTGTTTTTATCCTATAACATTGTTGAAACCACAAAAAAAAATTATAACGTTAAAGGTAATATTTTGGGATTTTGAGTATAATTTCTGTTGTGACATTATAATTTTATTACAAAAGTCTATGTATAGCATTTTTTTTAAACATTGATGACAATCTTTTGGGATTTTGTAAATAGATAATAACGATATTCCATATCAGACAGGTCCATTTGAGATTTGAAGTAATCATGTAACTTATTTTCTAATATTGATACCGATTGAAAATATTAGCACACAAAATTTTTCATTTTATTCTTTTTAGGTATGAGAATAAATTTTGAAATGATTGGAAATATTACACTGGTTCACAGCAGTTCATTTATATTTTCCTTCCATTCAGTTGGACATATTCTGATTTATATTTTAGCATTTCTCTAAACGTTGAAGTTGGGATTTTGAGTCTGTGTGAATAGGAAGCCACATCAGACAGGGTGTTTTCATTTTCTGATACCGATTGAAAATATTAGCACACAAAATTTTTCATTTTGTTCTTTTTAGGTAGTATGAGAATCAATTTTGAAATGATTGGTAAAAAAAAATATTACACTGGTTCACAGCAGTCCTTCCATTCAGTTGGACATATTCTGATTTAAATTTTAGCATTTCTCTAAACGTTGAAGTTGGGATTTTGAGTCTGTGTGAATAGGAAGCCACATCAGACAGGGTGTTTTCATTTTCTGATACCGACATATTGAAAATATCAGGGATGGGCGCAGAATTCATACCACTATCAATGTAAGAAAATTTTCTACCTCTTAATGCGACGAGGTAGAGAAATTTCTTAAACACATTCCGGTATGAATTCTGCGCCCGTGTTCCATCCCTGAAATATTAGCACACAACATATTTCATTTCGTTCTTTTTAGGTATGAGAATAAATTTTGAAATGATTGTGTGAAATTATGATTTTATTCCAAAAAAGTCTTAAAATATTTGTAAACAATTGAAAAAAAAAAAAAAAAAAAAAAAAAAATTTTTTTTTTTTTTTTTTTTTTTTTTTTTTTTTTTTTTATATTAAGAATAGGAAAATATTTTTTTCATTATGTTTCTCCAATGGTCATCGGCTCAACGGTTTAACGACCAAGTTTCGACACCCATTTGCCATTACGTGATTTTGATAACCAGCACCCACACTTTTAATGTTATTCAAGACTTGCCGTATACTTTAAAAATTACGAAAAAACCTCTGCTTTGGTTCATAAATAAATTTCGGGAACATGGCATCCGCGTCGAATACGGCACCATCTACACCCAAAAAGATATCGGTACACTGGGACCCATTTCCACAAAAATTTCCAACGGAGTCGTGCAGCGCTACCTCGAATCCAAATACTCCCCTTCCGTCCTCCTCGTCTGCCCCCCCGGATACACAAAGTCGTTTCAAACCGTCCACCCGCAGACAATGGTCGACAAGCTCCTTGGATGACGAGATTCGTCGCTTGCTCAATTTAAAACTCGTCAATCAAATGGTGAGAGGTCGACCCACCGACACCATCCAAATGCACCGAGAGAAATTGGCCCGAGAATTAATGGAATGGATACAACCCTTTCAGGAGGTATCCTATGATTTGACGTATCGCAACCAACTCATGACGTTACTGGCTACCGCGTCCAAAGAGAGTGTCGCCGAACTTTCAACGAATGAGACCGATTGGATTAAATTATTGAATCAGTGGGTTAGGGTCAACAGTACCCATGATATCATTCACGGTCGCGAGATTTTTCGACTGTTGGCTGTCGACGGGTTTCGAGGTCATCACCCAAAAGATTTGAAACAATATTTGAGTGGTGTCCTACTGCCACTACGAGTCGAATACCGGATGCACTGTCAAGGTGTACGGGCCATGTATGAATATTTTGATCATGATCCTAAAATAAATTGTTTGACGGGTACAGATTCTGCTTACGTCGTGTTTTTAGCCTTATTGGAATGGTATAGCGAACATATTACGTTATTAGATGATCAATTAATTTATCGAGTGAATCAGGCCAAAAAGTTAGTCGAAGGTTATTTACATCAGCACGGAGAATACTATCAGGATACAAAATGGGTCGATCCAACTTTATTGAAAGAATTTGGTAAAGTGTATGTTCAACAATTTACGGATACTGCGCAATGGCTCACGGTGGGAAACGAATTGTTGAATCATATAAAAGTAAAGTAATGATGGCAGATTTAATTCGGCTCTCTCTTTCCGATGATGATTTGACTTTTTACAAAAAATTACAAATTCTACCCAACGATAAGGTCTATGCGCACCAGCCGGAATTTGAAAGATTTAAGAAACTCTACACATTGTACAAATTTCATCTGGCTACCCTTCAAAGACCCGAACTGAACATTAAACTGGTATATAATACGGAACACGGATGGCACATGTCGTCCTGCATCAAAAGTATACCCGGAAATGCACAACCTGACATTTGTACGTGCGAGGAAGATTTTGCTAATGTGGAAGATTTTTTCTACAGAGTGCAGCGGGATAAAATCTTTAGGTGTAAGTTATGTAAACGTTACATTCCTGATTGGGAAGAAGCTATTGTAAACAGGGATAAAGAAGTTGAAGGGGAACCCTAAAAAAAAAAAAAAAAAAAAAAAAAAATTTTTTTTTTTTTTTTTTTTTTTTAAATCCTAACCACCCCGTGATAACTCATTGGGAAGCAGCCCTTTCAAAAAGGGGAACAATAGTATGAGTTTTAACAATGAAGCAGTTGGGATGACGCAAGGCCCTTCCCAATCTCATTGAGTTCGCCCAGAGGATCTCTCTGGCTCAGGGTGGCGGAGGTGCCGCCTCCCTCCACTGTCTCCTGGCTCTGTGACTCTTGCTGTCGGGTCCTGGCGGTTCTCCTCTGGGGACACTGTACGGGCCACCCGGAGGGTGCGGTGCCAGTTGGCAGGGTGCTCGAATAATTTTTTTGAAAAAAAAAATTTTTTTGAATCCTGATTAGTCCATCTTGAAAGCTGTCCGAACAAAAATTTTTTTTTGGGAAAAAAAATTTTTTTGAATCCTGATTAGTCCATCTTGAAAGCTGTCCGAACAAAAATTTTTTTTTGGGGGGAAAAA
>OZ005650.1:347251848-347271848 GCA_963930645.1 Salticus scenicus | reverse complement strand
CGAAGCTTTCAAGATTGACCAATCAGGACAAAGCATTCCAAAAAATTTTTCCCCCCCCCAAAAAAAAAATTTTTTGTTCGGACAGCTTTCAAGATTGACCAATCAGGACAAAGCATTCCAAAAAAATTTTTCCCCCCCCCCCCCAAAAAAAAATTTTTTGTTCGGACAGCTTTCAAGATTGACCAATCAGGACAAAGCATTCCAAAAAATTTCCCCCCCCCCAAAAAAAAATTTTTTGTTCGGACAGCTTTCAAGATTGACCAATCAGGACAAAGCATTCCAAAAAATTTTTTTTCCCCCCAAAAAAAAATTTTTTGTTCGGACAGCTTTCAAGATTGACCAATCAGGACAAAGCATTCCAAAAAATTTTTTTTCCCCCAAAAAAAAAAATTTTTGTTCGGACAGCTTTCAAGATTGACCAATCAGGACAAAGCATTCCAAAAAATTTTTTTCCCCCCAAAAAAAAATTTTTTGTTCGGACAGCTTTCAAGATTGACCAATCAGGACAAAGCATTCCAAAAAATTTTTTTTCCCCCAAAAAAAAAATTTTTTGTTCGGACAGCTTTCAAGATTGACCAATCAGGACAAAGCATTCCAAAAAATTTTTTTTCCCCCCAAAAAAAAATTTTTTGTTCGGACAGCTTTCAAGATTGACCAATCAGGACAAAGCATTCCAAAAAATTTTTTTTCCCCCCAAAAAAAAATTTTTTGTTCGGACAGCTTTCAAGATTGACCAATCAGGACAAAGCATTCCAAAAAATTTCTCCCAAAAAAAAATGTTCGGACAGCTTTCAAGATTGACCAATCAGGACAAAGCATTCCAAAAAATTTTTTTTCCCAAAAAATGATTCGGGGGTCCCAAAGGAGTGATATTTTAATGGTGACAACAAAACTTATCATAAAAAAAAAAAAAAAAAAAAAAAAAAAAAAAATTTTTTTTTTTTTTTTTTTTTTTTTTTTTTTTTTTATATATAAAAAGGTACAATTTCTATTATCCTCCTCCTCATGTATTATCAAAGGTTTAACCAGAGAGTGTTGGACATGGCGATTGCTCACGAAACGATCAGCACCGAGCAAATAGCCCTTATCCTCAATTTTTATAAACATGACGAATTTATTTTAAAGGATCGCGCTTCGGTGGATCTCCTCCGATCTTTTATTCCGGACCTGACGCAAGTCAAATACGATCAAGATTTGTATTTCATGCACGTCGACTCTTGGCCCCACATCAAAGCCATGTGTTTGAAATTTGCTCGCACCAATCCTTGCCGATGGATTTATGTGACCCAGGACGAGGATGAGATCCTTTTCGAATACCACCTGGACACCTATTCGATTCTCGTCCCTTAATATTTCACCCAACCTCCTTCTTTCGCGCACACCCCTTCGATTCGGGCGGGCATCGAGGCGAGGAGGGTCTCAAAGTACTCGTCCGATAAGGATTCGAACGTTCGAAGGACATTTTCCCACAATCGATCTCGGTTGGTCGAATCGTTGTGAATGCGTCGGACAATTTCGGCCCACACGTTTTCCACCGGGTTCATGTCCGGTCCCTTGGGGGGCCAGTCGGTCATCACGGGGATGTTTTCGTTTTGCAACCAGGTGCTCGTCACCCGACTGGTGTGAATGGGAGAAAGATCGTGCATAAATACCAGATCCTCTGCCGGATGCTCGGCCAAGTGATCTCGGATGAGGGGCAGGATCCGTTGCGTATAGTAGGTCGAGTCTAAAGTGCGCTGCTCGATGCGCACCATTCTTCGAAACCCATGACCGAACGCCATCCACACACAAATGGTGTGTCGGCCGCTCGGGTTGGAAGTGGGGACGATGTACTGGGGATCGAACCGATCGCTTTTGTGAGGGCGGTACACGCGCAGGGCTCCCCTCGACGAGGACCGGAAGACTTTTTCGTCCGAAAAGATGACCTTGCACCAATCGTCGTAACCCCAGGTGAGGTGAGCATTGGCAAACCGATAACGGCATTGCTTATGATACGGGGTGAGATGCGGTTTGCGAGCCGGTCTCCGACAGCGCATCCCGCGCGCTCGCAAGCGTTTGCGCACCGTGTCCACGCTCACGTGGTGGGCGAGCATCTCTCGGAGGTCCACCGCCGACATGAAGGGGTGTTGGAGGGACCATTCGTACAGCTGCCGGTCCACCTCGTCCTCGGTTTTGCGCGGCCGGCCCCGTCGACGAGGCAGGGGTCGCGTGTCTTCTTTTTTCAACCAGTAGTGGACCACCGAAGGGTGGAGATCCAACTGCCGAGCAATCTCGCGTTCGGTCCAATGTTCGACGTGGCGAAGCCGCACAATCTCTTTCCGAGAGTCCATGACTTGATCTAAATAAAGATGGAAACGCGGATGGTTCGATGCAGTAAATGCCAGAGACAAACGGAAACGACGGACGTTCAGAGGTTTGAAACCAAAACCCACCGGCCTTACATCACGGGCCACTGTGTCGTGTGCCACACGCGAAAAAGTGCTTTCATCCCCATGAAGAAAGAGGATGGCGGCCTTTCCAAATCTTATCCACCCTACGCATCCTGAGGCCCTGACTTTGGGACCGGGACCCACGCTGTCGTGTCAGCTGTGCCATCAGTCTTTTGCCGTGTACGACGCCATCACCTCCCCAAACCCCGACGCGTTTCATTCCAGTGCCTTGGCTCAGGCGTATTGCGAGTGGACGAACGATGACCAGGTGCCTCTGAATTTCCCCCTCCTTCAGCTGGAAGGCATCCATGCCACGACGGTCCGCCGACAGTCCCTGAGCCGAGTGCGGCGGAGCATTCAGTTGCTGAGAGCCTTGAACGCGCCCTTCACCACGCGACCGCAGCAGCACCCCCCGAGGGACGGCGACACGTTTCTCACGGATTTTCTCAACATCCTTTCCGAACACCCAGACGCCTCCAACGAACGAAGGGTGTTGGACGCCTTGATCCGGGGCATGCACGGTCTCTTGTCCGAACTCCCCAACGTGTTGGACACGTATTTCCAGATCTTGGTGCCGTACGTGCACGACTGTCACACGCCGTGGCAACCCTACCCCTTCGAAGAGGAGGAGCCGAACGCGGCCAAAGAGCTCCTCCTTCAACTCTACCGGTCCTCGATGATCCGCAAAACGTTTGGCAAGTATGCCCTGCCTTTCGACGTGATCCACGTGATGGTGAGTTGCTACGCGTGTTCCAGTGACATGGCGGTGGTGGGTAACTGGGCCCTCGATTTCATGGCGCGCCTCTGCCGGGGCGATTTTTTCTGGAAACGGTTCGAAAGCTGTCCTTTCGTGCAGGCCTTGCGACGCCTGATCGAGACGCAGATCACCTTCAAGAGCCGACACTACAAGACGCTGCGCAGTTTCCGCGAGGGCGTCTCCGACCACTATTCGGTGATGTGGGAACCCTACCATGCGATGCAGGCTTTCCTCAAGGAAAAATACAAAGTGGCGTGTGCCTCCCAAGACGTGTTGGACTTGGGGTTCGCGCTCCATTTTCCGGCCGTCCTGTTCGAGGACCCCGCCGACCTGTTGGGTTTCACCTTGGGCTATCATCACATTCTGATGGTCATGAGCCGCGGCGGTGGTGTGCCCAAAGGCACGTTCAAATGCGCCAAGCGCATTCACACGACCGTTCAGCGGTTCATTGGTCGCATTCGAGCCTTTGACGTGATCCGACTCGACTGGACGGTGGATACGCTCAAACTCTTCTTGGCGAGTGAGGGAGATTTGGAGAAGGAGATGATGGAACTGATGCAACTGTTGTTGGAGAGTAGTAATAAAGATGGATCCTAACACGCTGCAGACCCAAATTCACGACTTGCTCCATGCCAGTATCAAAGCGTACAACCTCAATGAGAATGACGCGGTGAGCTTGAAATCGCTCAAATTGACCCTGCTCGGACAAGTGGTGGAAGCGCTCGGTCTCAGTTGGGCCTACCTCCTCAATCTCTTTAAAACGCATATCCACGTCCATCCGGAGATTGCCGCGACGCTGAGGAGTGCCGGGGGGGACGAAGACATTGTCTCCGTGTTGTCGCAGGTGTTTGTGAAAACCGACAAACTGGTGCACCTGTTGAAGACGCTCACCAAAAACGGACTCCCGATGGATGCGATCCTGGCGGTGGACGGACTGAACGGGAATTTGAATAACGGCCCCAACTACGAACAAAAGAATTATATTGCCAACTTGCGATACGGACCCACGAAAACGCTCTTTGACAACGATCCCGATTACAAAAGACTCCATGTGCAAACGATCCGAGAAATGTATAAGTTATTGGGGAGCGAGGTCCGGGCTGCCCCCAAGCAAATCTATTACGTGGTGCGGGGATGTGTGGAAGAAATGACGCGCGTGATTTTGCCCGCCGATCCCGAGTTTGCCAAAGAGGATCTCATGGATAAGAAATTACTCTCCAAATGCATTTCTCTGTACAATCGAACGATGGGCAAACAAAATGTCGAGAGTTTGGTGAAAACCTTAAAGTTCCGAGGAGAGAAACGCCCTGCCGAGGAAGAGGAAGAAGAGGATTTAAAAAAAAAAAAAAAAAAAAAAAAAAAAAAAAAAAAAATTTTTTTTTTTTTTTTTTTTTTTTAGCTACATCCAAAAAAAAAAAAAAAAAAAAAAAAAAAAAATTTTTTTTTTTTTTTTTTTGATGTAGCTAAAAAAAAAAAAAAAAAAAAAAAAAATTTTTTTTTTTTTTTTTTTTTTTTTTTTTTTTAGAATGTTCTTTTACAGGCCAGTGATGGGTCGTCGGGTTCGGTTTCTACAATTTGGTGACTGTATTTTCTGTCGGGGGATATGATGAGGTGAGCGTGTTGCCTCACATTATGGAGCATACTTTCAATAGCCAACCACGTCAAGTCTGGATTCACCATTTTGATGAAAAAATAAAATAATTCCAGTATGGTGATATCGTGTATTAAATGACTTCTACATGCAAACTCACTGGCTAACTCATCCATTATTTCCACTATATTCTCTTTGTCGACACAATCGACAAAGACCTCTATTCCTTGAAATTGAACATCTAATGGGATTAACATGGGTTTACCGCTCAGATAATAGATGTATCCAAATTTTTCTTGATTCTCTAAAAGTTTGGAAATATAACTTCGAGCTACGTGTACAATTTTCTTGTTATTCACCAATTCGAGTGTAATGAGGCGAAAGACAGGTCCTTTTCGTTCTTTCATGTATCGGATTTCTTTATCCAACGATTCCGATTTATACAATTCTTTGAACAGAAAATCGATTGGTAGATAGTAAGTAGTTAATTTTTCGTACATCTTTACTTCTTACTTACGAGTCTGTAAAGGGGAGGTCCAACAATACTTAAAAAAAAGAAAAGGGCCAATGCAATGCCTCCGTATAGTAGGTAAGATATCCAGGGAATAACCGCTTTCACTCCGGACCAAACAGTCGAGCCGACATTTTCGGCAAAATGACTGAGCGCTTCGGCTACTGTCGGTCTTTGGCATTGCATGGTTTCATCCGGTAAACACTGGGCAGTTTCGCAGCTACACAATTTACAACAAGAGTTTTCGACACTCTCATCAAAATGCTCACACACATGTTCCATGTTTGAAATCCCGGTGCAAAAGGAAACATTTTGCAACGGTTTCGGTTGACAGCAACTCAATTCGCGTACTTTGCACACAGTACCATCTGTTGTTTTCTTAAAACAACCCGAATTAGCTTCAATGTAATCCCAAATACTGGTAACACCGACAGTGACCGCTGTTCCCGTAGCAATGACTGCCAAACTTTTTTTACTGAAAACGACCTTAATCGCTTTTTGTAATTTTTTATTCTGAGAGACGAAACCTCTTAATGCCGTTTTGGACTTTGCAATTACTTTAAAGGGTTTAAAACCTTTCATAATACTACGAGGTTTAAATGAATAGGTACCTTTAGCCATAGAGTACTTGATTCGGCGGATAATAAAGGAGAGGGATATGGCTTATTCAATATGTATATTTAATTCCAAGAGTGCTCAATGCAAAGGGGGTCAAAGGAAAAATTTAACTATGCTAATGTGCGAACATCACTTGAAACATTTTTATGGTTTGGAATTGGGTTACGAGGCTATGGACCGTGGTTCACACATTGCCTATGTAGGTTGTTTTTTAAAACCCATTAAAAATTATAGTTTCTTTAAAAAGGGTACAGTTATTATTCCTGCAAAAAAGTATTTTGATGCCTATTATCGGCCCACCGATCAAGAAGACACCCAAAAAGTTTTAACACAGTATTCTATGAACCCACACATAGAAGAAACGATGCGTCAATATTTGGTGAATAAAAAACCAGATGAGGATGGACGATACGCAATGGAGATATTTCGAAATTTTATGGATTTGACGATGGATGTAGGTCCAAATCAAGAAGATGCATTATATAGTCTTCAAACTTTACTCAACTCCAAAATGATTATATCTTCAACATTAATTTCAAAACAACCTACAAAGAAAATCTTAGCGCATAACAAAGTTTACTTATATTCAACTGAAGCACTTTCAAAAACTGAAACACTTACAAGTATTACGGAGATAAAGGTCAGTCTTCTTATGCAATATGTTTTAGCTAACTGCGTATATGCAGAACAGAGTATAGATTATACGAAGGATGACTATTTACATAATTTGGAGTTTAATACAAAATTTATACCAGATGTTGGTTTAGTGGCTATTGACGATATTGGAGATCCAATGTATCTAGTTCTGGATGGTCGAAGTCTTGGTAGTCAAGTCTTTTTAAACGCCCATGTTACCATATTACCAAAAGAAATGGTTAATAAAATTTACACACTAAAAGATGTCCCCAAACCCTATACTCTGAATATGCAATTGAAATCAGGGAAATTGTGTTGATTATCATTTGGATAGTGTGCAGCTCATAAAGAGATCTTGCTGATCCGTAACAAAAAAAAAAAAAAAAAAAAAAAAAAAAAAAATTTTTTTTTTTTTTTTTTTAATGATAAACATTTTTTTTTTTTTTTTTTTTTAATCTATGGTGAACAATCCTTCTTTATCAGGAACAACCTTTACTTTTTTCTTTGGAGGTTCAGATGAAACGAAATACTCGTTGGTTAAATTGTCATTTTCTTTTGGTGTAGGTAAATCTTGGTTCTCGGCTTCTTTTGGTGTAGGTAAATCTTGGTTCTCGGCTTCATTTTCGATAGGAGTTAATGTTCCTAAATCTAAAGCTTTAACGCAAGATAATTTGGCCTCGTCAAATGCTATTATATCCTTAATATCTCCACTGATACGATAGCATTTTTCTTCTTGATTGTTCATATAACTATATCGTACATTAATATTTAGATGAACAAGGCCAATAAAGGTTTGTTGGTATAAATCTTCAATATGAGATAAGAAACGATTCAAAATTTTCTCACCATCAAATATTTTTGTATCCTGTATACAAGGTTGATTTGTTTTACTTAGCTTAAATCCATGTTCTTCAAACTTTGCATAGTTCTTGTTACACTTTGAACAGCCTAACAAGCTGCAGTTTGCGAAAGTAAATTTAAATTCGTTGGAAATTTTTATATCTGGTCCCAAGTCCTTTGTCATTAATTTTGCAATTTTAATCAAAGGTTCAGAACTACCAATAAGGATACTATGACGACTTTTATTGTTATCGTAAGATTTAGCAAATCTACAATATCCCACTAAATATACTTCTAAGGAATCATCGGACGTTTCATAATCATAAAAATTTGATGAGGATCCTCGAAGAGATTTTGAACGAAATTCAAAATCTTGATAAGGTATGCTGTTTTCTAAACATTGTTCCCAATCTTCTGATACGAGGTTGATGGCATTTTTAGGAATCCATTTAACAAATTTCTTTGCCAAACAGTCATTTTCCAACATCCAGGAAACGAGAGTTGTGTAACCATCCATTCTTTATTATTTCAAAAAAAGTAAAGGGATAATAGAAATGAAAAACACAGAATTTATAATTTAAAAAAAAAAAAAAAAAAAAAAAATTTTTTTTTTTTTTTTTTTTTTTTTTATATATATATATATATATATATATATATATATATTGTTATTATTCAAGTATTTAACGAATGGATTACTCCACTTTAATTGAATTTATTACACAAAATAAAATTCTTTTGAATGCTGTTGAGGACATGCAAAATCGAACTAAATCATTAAATTTAATTTCTGCAGAGTGGAAACATATTTTAGAAGAAAGTGAAGTTTACAAATTACATACGAGCGGTAAAGCTAAATATCTTAAAGGACATGCATGCGCAGATGATAAGGCTTATGTTAAAACTTTAAAATCAAATCGAGACACTTTTACAATTATCGTTGCGGGTGAATGGGCACTAAACAAATGTAAAGACGGTACTCTCTCCATCATTGCCCGAGGATGTGAACCCCTCCAAGCAATTGGTTTCTCTATGCGGGAAAACGAAGAGAAAAAATTAAATGATGGAGGTCGTTTTTTCGTTCTCGAATGTAAGGCTGATATGTGCTCTGCGTGTCGTGAAAATCACAGTAAATACAACGTACCAATTCTAGGAAAAAATTGGTGTGTCAGAAGTTTAAGAATCTTTGATGGAGAAAGGATATATCATGAATTTACCAAAAACATACAGGAAAAAATGCTTAAGCTTAGTAGTTTTATAGGTATATTTCAAATGGTCGTTAAAAATCGAATGACCTATGGAGACGACTGTTATAAAATAGGTGGAAACATTAACGAAATGATCATTTTTCAATTGACAACCCTTTTACCAACCTCTTCATTGCACTTTGCAGAAACTACTGTCCCTTTTATAGAATATCCAGAGGACGATCCAACAAAGTGTGAATAGAAGTAAGGTAACAATGGAATCGACGGCAGCTTGCGTTGCGGTTAGGTTTACAGATCCTATTGAAATTGCTATTGTATATGACTCAGAATATATTACATTTAATAACCCCGAAGACTTTTACCTGTATCCACATAAAGATTTAATTGCTGCTAATCGAGATTCTTATGAATTTTTATTAGTAAAAAAGTACAAACCCATTAAAATATTTGATAAAAGTGTTTTAAAGTTCCCTTGTCGAGAATGCGGAAAGAAAAATTGTTTAATAACTATAGCTTTTTTAGGGTGGCGTAATTTTGTAAAAAGAAAAGGTGTAACACTAAAGCATGGAAATGTTAAACCCATAAAATTAAATTCTCCACGTTCAAAAGTAGTATGTATATGCTTAGAATTTGACGAATATTGTAATCCCACTGACGGATGCGCAGTAGCAGATAACGGTTATTTAGATGGAAACATAGAAAATTGGTTGCCAGATTTATTGAAATCAAATATTGTTTTATTAGCTAAAGGTTCAGATACTTACCGTTGGTTGCGAGAACAGTCAGGGTATCCTATATTAGAAGAACATGATTATGAATTGAAATACCCTTGTAAAGAATGTAATAAGAAAACCTGTTGCATGGTTAAAACCTATTACACTTGGAGGAAACAAGCTACTCAAATAAACAGTATAATACACAAGTAAAAAAAAAAAAAAAAAAAAAAAAATTTTTTTTTTTTTTTTTTTTTTTTTAAATATAAGTATTGTGGTTATTCAAGTATTTACAGGAAAAAATGGATAACGCTGTTAGTCAATGCTCACTCTTTGATTTAAATTATTATGTTTTAAAGACCCTTTTTAAATATTATATCCCGTTTCATGATAAGAAAACCTTGTTAAGTCTACCTGAATTTAAAGCTTTGTTATTGGATTCAACATTTTGGTTTGTACCTCAGGATCACTTTACCGGATTTTTACGAATGATCAGTGTCGTAAAAGATGGTTACTTCCTAACGAATCACAACAATTTGTGTCATATCACACTAGATGAAAAAACAGCCACTTTGTGTAAACGTCATTTTCAATTTTTACAATCTGAAAAGGTGATTCACCGATCTTTAAAGGATCAGGTCCGTATACCTCTTAAAAAGAATAAGACAACAATACAAAGGAGGAAATATGCATTAGAAGAGGCTTGTCGCATTTGGAAATTTGAACAAAATACATACACTCCCATCAATGAGGATGAGATAAAAAATTTCCAAATGTATCGTTTACCTTTTAACAGAATTCTTATCTTAAACTCTCATTCTGATACTCTTCGCTATCCTGGTTCAAACTACTGGTATTACGGTCCTAAATCGATGGTTGAAATTTATAAATTTGATGTTGGCACGAGAATTAACCTTCTTAAAAACAATTCAATACTTTCACGGACAACTGCGTTGGATATTAACGAATGTTTTTACAATGAGAAAGACCAAAATTATAAACCCATGACAGGTTATTGGACCGAAACTGAACGTGAAATTTATCGTATAGATTCGAATGATGTATTTTATTCCATGGAGAAATTAATTAAGCAATTTTACAAGAATTGAAAAAAAAAAAAAAAAAAAAAAAAAAAAAAAAAAAAAATTTTTTTTTTTTTTTTTTTTTTTTTTTTTTTAATGTATATATAGTTCAAACCGCCTGAAAGGCTATTGAGAATGGAGAGTGATGACTGTTGTGTGTGTATGCACCCTCTGTTTCCCATTGGAACCTATCATCCCCTGGACCTAAAAAGTTGTTACAGGATAGAAAGTTGTGGTCATGTCTTTCACAGAGAGTGCATCCGTCGCACCAAGCAGTTTTCGGCGGGCGCCGTTCGATGTCCGCTGTGTCGTACTCCCCTGTCCGAGGGGTCCATTCAAGATTTGGAACGATTCATGGTACCGTTCATCATCAACCAACCCATGTTCGATTCACTGAATCCAAACGAGGACCGTGTTGTTTTTATGTTTGTTGAAAATAGGAGCACGGGTCAAATTTTAGCGAAGACCCCTTTCATGCTACTCAGCGAATTGGCACCCATAGAAGACTCACCCTGGAAATGTCTCACATTGCAATTCTTAGCGTTTTCCCGTGAAACTTTGGGACTCTATGTTGGTTATTCAACAAAGTTTGAAAAGACTAAAACATCCGTGATTTACTTTTACCAAATCATGAAAATCTATGAGACTAGTGAAATCATAAAGCATTTAGATCGATTCTATCCAGATTGTATTACCTGTTTTGAACAGGGCTATTTTAAATTGTGTTAAAAATAAAAAATTATTGTATATTGGGTGTTGTTTCTTTTGGATCGGGTTTGGACATGGATACCAGTAAGGTGATGACATACTCGCTCATGGCTTTCATTTGCTGTGTAAAACGACTATGTAAAGGATTGGGTATTTTTACACTTTCCTGATTTTCCAACATTTCTTGTATGCAGTACAGTAAACATTGTAATTCGACGACACAGCCCTCTTCTTCCGTTTTCGAACACGACTGATATTTTTCGTAGGCTATATTTAACTGTTTATCCGACAACACTTTGGTCAAAGTGGGTGAGACGATTTTCTCATGGACGTAACGAAATACGAGATTATACACCATGTCAAATACGGCATGAAAAGCATTAATTTGTTTGACTCGCATGCGAGACTGAATCACACTTTTAGCCGCCGTAAACATATACTCAAATCCATGGGCTCCATTTTTATTTTGAATAATCTCCACCAACTGTTCTCCCATGGGTATCTGGTGCATCAGTTTTTCCATATAGACTGTGAAATATTGTTTCTGAGTCTCGAAAAGTTGTTTTTCCACTTCGTCTCCTTTCAATAGATTGGCCTGTAAGTCTTGCAAAATTTCTTCCTCATTCTCGTCTTCCAGCTTACGCTTCATCTTGTTCCTTAAAAGTTCACATCGAATCGACCTCTGTAAATAAAATGGGGATCATAGTCTTTGGGGGTCACCGGATAATAGGGTGCTTGGACTTTAATGCTTCGGTAGTAATGGATTTTAAAGGGAAAATCCAAATCTAAAGTCCACCGATTGTGTTCCAATTCATAGTGTAAAACAAATGCATTGTGGGCGTCTACGTCTTCAATCTTTCTCAAGGTCACATGTTGTGGGTTCACTATATACTTGCCCTGATACATTCCGGATGTATCGCGACATACGGGACTCTTGTACAGCACGTTGTAAATGTCTTCCGGTCGGTAAGGTGTATTCCGCCAAAACGACGGGATATCGGAACAGTCCGAGGGTTTAAAGTGGTTTCTATATTTGGAGTCGTAGAGCCAAGTGTTCCAGATATACCTTCGTCTCACCCGTAGAGGGTGAGCGCTCTGGAAGAGATACTGAGCATAATCGAATGTCCACGGTTCCTGTCGGATCATCACTTTCCCATTCCCTCCTTGAAAGAAGGGAAGGAGGAGGTCTTTCGAAGGGGTGTCAAACAGGATGAAGGAAAGGGGGGTCGTTCACCCAAGTAGAAATAGGTGACCCACTTCACCTCCATCGGGAATCGGGCTTCTTGGGTGAAGATGCTCACGCAGGCGTCGAAGCCTTCCGTGCTCAAATACTGGGGGTGGAGGGTGACGCCGAACAGTCCGAATCGGGGATCACAGACGCAACCCCAGTGGGGTTCGTACTTGGCCCGTTTTAAAGGTTGCCCCGTCAACGCGTCAAAGCTACAAGGCCGCTTCACACATTTGACCGAGGCGAGGCGTTTCACGTAATCCGGATGAAATCCGTCCTCGGGTTGAAGGTGCGACACCTCGATCTCATCGTCCGCGCAAGGCGAGAGGTTCATCGTTTCGAGAATGGGTAATTTTTGACACGTGAAACCGTCGGCTCGGTATCCCGGATCACATTCGCACACGTTTCGACTCGGAAGGTAGCGGCCGTGCACCCCACAACCCACATTGGTGTCGCAGTCTCCCCCAAATACCTTTTGAGAGATGAGATGGGGCTTCCGACACACGCAAATGGCGAAAGTGGCCCCCCGGTATAGGTAGGAGATCCACTGTCCCGTGTCCGGGTTGCACTGGTTACCCCTCAAGAGTTTCGGGATGCAGGTGTGGGAGAGACAGACGTGGGAAGGGGAGGGGCAGTCTGCATCGGTTTGACACTGACTCTTTTCCTCCAGGTCTGGAGGGTGTTTCGTTAAAAGAGGCAAGGCGTAATTTCAGTCGCCTCGACTTGGCGAGTGGTGTATAAAAAAATTAAACCGATATACAATGTTAAGAGTAACAGAAAGAGAACGAACATGCTTTAGTAAATATAGACAATTTGGAAAACACCTCGAACATAAAGTAAACCGACGGCAGCATCGAGAGCATTCCGATTCTGCAAGTCCTGAAAAAATTTGAGTTTCGTTTGAGCATTTTTTAAATGAGACAACAAATGTTGGACACTATAGATTTTATTCATCTTTATTTACATAATGGATGGGACGTATTTCAGGTAAATCTTTTTCTACGAAATGATACTCTTCCTTGAGGTACTTGCTAGGAGTCAGCAGAGCCCTTTGACAAAAGCACGTATGGGGACCTTCGTCGGGACGAACGCATCGGACACAATCTGTCAAATGCCACTCTTTCGAAGCAGGATGGTAAATAACGTCAATCTCCTTCTCCTTCCCCTGTTGTCGAATATAGATCTGGAATTGAAGGACATTGAGCATCTTTCGGTAGGCCTCATACCACTTGAACACATTGTCTCGGTCTTGAACACAACGACGGTAAAAATTGCGTTGGTTTTCCATGGGATAAGCCTCTAATTCAAATCCATTTCGAATAGGGCCCTCTTCTTCGTCATCCGGATACAATGGGTTACAAGTTTTTGAAAGCATTTCGTTCATTAGAAACTTTTCCGGAGCATCCAGGATTTCACAACAGGAGCAGGTTACAGGAACCTCAAAACTACCGTCGTTTTGAGAATGTAAACAGTTGTTTAAATGAAAGACACCCTTTTTATTTAAAAGAAATCGGAGTCGGCTATTGAAACGACGAGACAACGTTTCAAAATATAAAACTTTGACTCGGAACTGAATAATAGTGAGAGATCTGTTCAAAGTCTCCATCATGGTGAAATGATCCAAGAGGCTGTCGTACCAGCCCTCTTAAAGCCGTGAAAAAAAAAAAAAAAAAAAAAAAAAAAAAAAAAAAAAATATTTTTTTTTTTTTTTTTTTTTTTTTTTTTTAGAATCGTACAGCAGAGGTCAGATTTTTCCATGTCAAGTCAAACATTTCTACATCATTTTCAGTATCCAAATTCATGTATTGGTGAGTCTCATCTTTTTCTCCTGTATTGAGGTTTTCACTTTTTTGCATCACGTGGCCTTTATCATTTATGAATTGGCCAACAACCATTTCTCGGCGACTGCCATCCATAATCATCTTACTAGTTTCCATGACATAATTTGCACCCAACCCAGACATAATTTGCCCAGACTGATGTATCATTGGATGAACTCTCCTCGAAAGAAATTCAAACAACGGTCTTTTGTCCAGTCGCAACAACTGCATGCTCTCCTCAATATTGTTTCTGGGAGCAAAATAAGGTGATGTAGAGGTATTCATCGTGAGAAACTTGATATAAAGAAAATCTTTATAAGATGTGATAAAAAATCTTTATAAGATGAAAAAAAAAAAAAAAAAAAAAAAAAAAAAAAAAAAATTTTTTTTTTTTTTTTTTTTTTTTTTTTTTTTTTTTATAAGGTTAAAAGGAATAGTGATTTACAATAGCTAGTAATGCGATAGAGATGGGTGACTCTTTTCCACTCTTAGACTTGCCGTATGAAATTTTAATAAGAATCTTTAAAAACATTTCTTGTACTGATAAAGTGGACAAGTTGTCTAAAATACCCGAATTGGATAACTTGCTGTGGGATCCATATACGTGGCAAGCTTGTGATAAAGATTTTCTGACACTGATGCATACTTTGAAAGAAGGTTGGTATCTGGACCCTTATGGTTTTCCTTGTTACGCATGGGCAAACGTGTGTCACAAGACTCTATCCATACGTTATTTTGATTATGACGGTATTGAACGTATGCCATTGGGACAGGAAAATCCTAAAGATGAAAAATGTATATCTAGAAGAAAAAGGAAAGAAATAACATGGAAAAAAATGAATTGCCTGCTGAAAAATGTTTTTTCGAAATATTTGCACATAGTATTGACTTCTATAAATTCCAATTTACTTACATTGCGGTGGATTGGTTATCTGAAAGGCTCTATTGGCGTGGTAAAGCATACAAATTCAATAAATTTAAACCATGTATTTTACATGATGTAGGGTTTCCCGAACGACCCCATTATCAAGTTAAACCAAACTTCATACCCAATCTATCATTAATTGTGGAATGTATTGAGGGAGGCTGTTACAACTGCCCCAAAAAACAAATTATTGACTCTCTTTCTGAACTAACTTGGGCACCTATAAAACAGGTCAATTATTGTATGATAGACAAAGATAATGTTGAAAAGGAAGAATTATATTTCATTTAAAAAAAAAAAAAAAAAAAAAAAAAAAAAAAAATTTTTTTTTTTTTTTTTTTTTTTTTTTTTTTAAGTATGAGTTCCGTTCACATATTGTAAATTGCACAGAATGGATCGACAAGACATTCAAAGAATCTTGAAATCCTCTCTCATAGACTTTTTACAAGATAAAAAAATTCCGATAGTGGAACGTATTGACGAGACTCTTTTAATGCAAGCGGACGGAGCTGTGGCCTTGAAAACAGCGACTATGAAACGTTTCAACGAATTCTACCTAAAACATAAAATAGATGGCCCTGAAATCCGGTTGGCTAAAAATCTGGTTCTGAAGCCGAATTGTATTGTAGTTGTCACTACAAACTTTTGTGAGACGATTTGTGGCACTCGTTTAATTTTTCTTTACTACGATGTCGAAAGAAATGAAGCTGTGTGTAAAAATCCTGAAACGGGTGCCGAAGTCAGAATGTGTCCGTCTGTGCGCACTAAACAATTTCCTATCAGTTTGGGATTTGCCAGACCCCTTCATTATATGTATTCAGAAGGTTCGAATATGGTCGTCAGCTTGGATGGGCATCGAGATTTGTATCTCGTTACCATGGCCTTGAATCGCATGAGTCAAATGGAACGGATCTTGGCTGTAGAACTTTAAAAACCTCTTTTGTCATTTTTTGAAAGAAATAAAAATTATCATGATTTTAAAATTATGTTGTGATGTTATTTATATATTATCATTAAAAAAAAAAAAAAAAAAAAAAAAAAAATTTTTTTTTTTTTTTTTTTTTTTTTTAATAAATGGATGAGGGTGGTTCTCTTTCCATCATGTTTACCTTTCGTATTCAAGTTCGGAATCCAGCTTTGCTTTGGAACCGTACCCTTCTCATTTATTACATTGCGACTTATTTTCGACTGCAGGGTTCGGTCTCCTTCAAACTGTTCCCCCCTCTCGAACCTTGGTGTTTTCGAGGCTCCTTCATCACGCAACGCTTCCCTCTCTATAATTTTATCCATGGTTCCCGTCACGCTCTACGTGCCCGAAAGCGTGCCCAGAGACTTTCTCGATACGGCTGCCGAGTTGGGGCTCGTCGCGTTCGCCCCGTCTCCTTCCCCCGCCGACGCCCTCTTTGATCGCACCGACACCTGCGCCTGTTCGACCCCGGATCATCTCGCCCTTCGACACCGATCCATTCTCGCCACGCAGGACCATCATCTGGTGGTCGGGTTTCCCGTGTACGCTCTGCCTGCCGACTGCACCTACGAAGAGACGTGTGTCGTGGTCGCTTGGCTGTGTCGCCATCGACTCCGGACCTTTCAACACCAACTGGGTCCGGGATCTTACAGGAGGGAGCTCCAGACCGACTGTTGGTTCCTCAAAACCCGGCACGGTGCGTGTTGCGTGCGCTACACCCTCGTCGACGATCCGGTCTTCCTGATGGCTCCGAAGGTGTTCTCCTCCTACGACCAAGGACCCACCCTCAACAGCGTGCTCCTACAACCAAGATCAGAATGGAGCACGCGTTGAGATACGCCACTGAACTCACCAAACTGTACGTGTTCGAGGAGTACCAAAAACTCTATCCTCACTATTTCGAACATGCTTTTTGGGAAACGCGCCCGGCCACGCGGGAAGACTATTACGTGCCTCCCTCTCTCGCTGCTCACTGCCTCGTCGTGACGCGGAGTGGGTTTCACGAAACGGGCTGTCAAAGGTTTGCCTGCTATCCGTTCCAAAAAAACTGGGAAATCTGTCGAAGCAACCCCCAATGGGTCCTCATCGGACAAAAATTTCAACTGGCTTGCCAAAAGTCTTGCGAAGACCACGAAATCGATACGGATTGGGAGCAGGGTCGCTGTCTCGTCTCCAACCCCCTCAAGAAAGCGTTGGCAGGGATGCCTGAAAAACTCTTTGAACGCGCTTCCCGGCACGTGTTCCACGGAGGACTCGATGTGGAAGAGGGTCGATTGAAATTGAACCAGCGCTATTGCGAAGCCTACGGACTCGATCTGGTGGACGGCGATTGCGTCCCGTCCGGGGGCCAATCGTTTGGCGAATGGTTGTTGGGCATCACAACCATACGATCGATCAAGACGAGTGGCCAGAAACCGTGGCAAAAACAACCTCCTCCCTTGCCGGCTTACAGTCAGTACCCGGTTCCCAAAAAGAGAAACCGACGCTCCTTGGAGGAGGGGGAGATGGATAAGAAAGTCCGAGAGGAATTGGTGTTGGACTTGGCCAAAGATTTCGGGAGAGATGTGGCGGAATGGGGAGTGGAAAGAACGCTGAGTAAAGTAGCCCCGGATCTTTTAAACAGGTCTCTCGACAACCTGGCCGTGCGAAACGTGTTGAAACACTCGGTCCGTCAAAGTCTCCAACAAAGTGGTCGCTTGGCATTGAAATCATTGGGGAAATCGGTGAGTGTGACGACGGGGGTACTGGCCCTCTATGATATAGTGGCGGGGATTTTGGATATGTTGGATCCTTACGATTTCAACAAAGTGATTCATAAAAAAACCCTCGAGAAATTGGATGAGGAACTGGATCTCCAGTATTTCAAAGAGAGTTCGGTGCGTCCGGAACTCACCCCGGAACTGATATGGGAACATCAAATTTTATCGGCCGACACCACTCAAATATTACTGTATATGGTGGAAAAAGTAGAGGAATATTTGGCGGCTTTAGACCCGGCAGAGGAACCTCCTCCCCTACCAAAGCCGACCGTTCAGTTTGTGTGGAAAGAGGAGAAAAAGCTATGGTCGGGATACAAATATATTTTGTTCTTTGTGTGGATCAGCCTCGCCATCGTTTTTCATTCCTACATTCATGTATGGAGTAATGTATTATTTTTTATCATGTTGTATTTACATTTTTATAATTGAATAACACTTCAATCAATAAAAACAATTATTTATTAACATCTTGTACATGGAATGAAGTTAATATTTTGGCGACTTGCATTTCCACTTTAGGTCTTCTGGGTACATGTCGAAATAATCTTTCATCTGAAAGGGTGGAGGGTAACTCTTGGAACCTTTTCCTTAAAGCAGCTTTAAACCGTAGTTTAGCCGTTGTAAAATAGTTTTTTTCTTCCGGTTTATAGCGTCCTTTCATTCGATCCCAGTCTTGAAATATGATAGTGTCATTGGTATCCCAATAACCAGATCGTTTGTGTTTCCAACGAATTCTAAAGGTTCCTGATTCTTTATCCACCCACTGTAAGAGATAGCCATATCTCCCATCATCCAAAGCATGTAGAATGAAATCGAGAAGCATCTCCCACCCGAATGATAGAGTTGGAAGCTATATATAGTTGAAAAAAAAAAAAAAAAAAAAAAAAAAAAATTTTTTTTTTTTTTTTTTTTTTTTTTTTTTTTTTTAAATTATTACATCATTATAATCCCTTTTTGTTCCACCACGTATTAATTCCAAATATTCATCACTGGAAATGGATATTGTCTCTATCAATACAAAACGTTTACATAATGGTAATTCTTCATCTTCATCAGGAATTAAATTTACACAAAAATCACGTGCCGCAGCAACATTGTCATCTTTAGATGACTGCCAAGGTATAAATCTTGTATTGAATACATGTGCTGCAACTGACGTTACATCTTCTCCCTTATATACAAAATCTAGGAGAATAACAGAATTGTGAAAATTTTCCAAAAAAACATATGTTGGTATATCAACGGCCACCAATGTACAATTTTCACAAAAATATTGTTCAACTATTTTTTTGAATTCATTTAAACAACATTTCGAGCAATCCACTTTAAGAGTTTCAAAAGGTGGTTCTGTTGAAGTGAAACTCATACAGCTTGGAATCCTTTTATTTTTGAAAAGGAGATGAATAGTAAAATGCACCATCGTCGTTGTAGAATGAAATCGAGAAGCATCTCCCACCCAAATGATAGAGTTGGAAGCTATACATACTTGAAAAAAAAAAAAAAAAAAAAAAAAAAAAAAAAATTTTTTTTTTTTTTTTTTTTTTTTTTTTTTTTTTTAGGGTAGAGGTTCAATGGGTGGTCCATGCCATCCCTGTTCCAACAGAGTGGCCAATTGGGCCGCTGTGTTTCCTTTGAAACGATCCTTTCTCTTCCGCAGCACACTCCCGTCCTTGGTTGAAATTTCATAGACGGCCCCTTCTTCCAATCCGTTCAGATCGGTCTTGATTCGCCCGTTGGGTAACTGAAAATATCCTTTCGAATAGACCAAATCGATCGAATTTTCAAATTTGTATTTCAACACGACATCTTGTTGGACGTCGTGTATGATGATGCCGTCCGTTTTCAAGGAGGTAGGCACCAGATTTTTCGAACGCTCATAGGTCTGAACCGCATAGCCCTCCACCAACTGTAATTGGGGTAAAAATTGGGTCAAGATTGTTTTCCTCGACCATTTCGCGGTGTCGTGGCCTCGAACATGATACACGTCTAACAAATACACTCGGCCGTCTTCCATCCGTTCGGCGGCAAACACGAGGCCATCTCCCAGACTCACGCCTCTCCTCACCACGCGTTCGTAATCTTCCCATTTCTCTTTGATTTTGTCTCGGTAACTGTACACGAGGCCAAAGGTTCCGTCCAACTTGTGAGCGTACAAGTACTGCCTGCCTTCCGGAATGCTTGGGACACTGGTGACCGGTTTACGGAATAAC